>JBBGZY010000498.1:7570000-7740457 GCA_037952925.1 Lithobates clamitans
GGAGATGGGAGAAAGTCAACCATCACTGCAGCCCTCCACCAGTCGGGGCTGTATGGCAGAGTGGCCCGAGGAAAGCCTCTCCTCAGTGCAAGACACATGAAAGCCCGCATGAAGTTTGCTAAAAAACACCTGAAGCACTCCAAGAGTGTAAGAGAAATAAGATTCTTTGATCTGATGAGACCAAGATAGAACTTTTTGGCCTTAATTCTAAGTGGTATGTGTGGAGAAAACCAGGCACTGCTCATCACCTGTCCAATACAGTCCCAACAGTGAAGCATGGTGGTGGCAGCATCATGCTGTGGGGGTGTTTTTCAGCTGCAGGGATAGGACGACTGGTTGCAATCGAGGGAAAGATGAATGCAGCCAAGTACAGGAATATCCTGGATGAAAACCTTCTCCAGAGTGCTCAGGACCTCAGACTGGGCCGAAGGTTTACCTTCCAACAAGACAATGACCCTAAGCACACAGCTAAAATAACGAAGGAGTGGCTTCACAACAACTCCGTGACTGTTCTTGAATGGCCCAGCCAGAGCCCTGACTTAAACCCAATTGAGCATCTCTGGAGAGACCTAAAAATGGCTGTCCACCAACATTTACCATCCAACCTGACAGAACTGGAGAGGATCTGCAAGGAGGAATGGCAGAGGATCCCCAAATCCAGGTGTGAAAAACTTGTTGCATCTTTCCAAAAAAGACTCATGGCTGTATTAGATCAAAAGGGTGCTTCTAATAAATACTGAGCAAAGGGTCTGAATACTAAGGACCATGTGATATTTCAGTTATTCTTTTTAAATAAATCTGCAAAAATATCAACAATTCTGTTTTTCTGTCAAAAAATGAACTTAAATGATTTTAGCAAATGGTTGCAATATAACAAAGAGTGAAAAATTTAAGGGGGTCTGAATACTTTCCATCCCCACTGTAGGTCTCTCTCCTCTTTTATGTTTTATTCCTACTATTGCTTGCTACAAAATGAAGGCAGGCTGGGAGTGGAAGGGGTTACACTGGGCGTTCCTACAGCACTGTTTGCCAGTTTCCAACTTCCTCCTGAAGGCAGTAACATAACCTACATACTTCATCCTGTGTTCCTTAACCACTTGCTTACTGGGCACTTAAACCCCCCTGAAAATTGCGCGGCCATACAACACTGTACTCAAATGAAATTTTTATCATTTTTTTCCCACAAGTCAAGCTTTCTTTTGGTGGTATTTGATCACCTCTGCAGTTTTTAGTTTTTGTTAAAAAAAATTGAAAAAGACCGAATTAAAAAAAAAAAAAAAATTATATATATATATTTTAATACATTTTGTTATAAAATTTTGCAAACAGGTAATTTTTCCCCTTCATTGATGTACGCTGATGAGGCAGCACTGATGGGCACCGATAGGTGGCAGTGATGGGCACTGATTGCTTACACTGATGGCAGCACTGCTAGGTGGCACTGATTGGTATCACTGGTGGGCATTGATAGGTGGAACTTGTGGGCATTTATAGGTGGCACTTGTGGGCATTGATAGGTGGCACTGCTGGGCACTGGCAGGTGGCACTGGCTGGCACAGATGAGGCATATGTGCCTCCTTCCTCTTCGGGACCGATGTCCCTTTAACATAAGCCGGTGATCGGCTTTTTTTTCTCCTCACGCTGACAGTGTGAGGAGAAAAAAAAAAGACGATTACCGAGCTTTTGTTTACATCATGTGATCAGCTGTCATTGGCTGACAGCTGATCACATGGTAATGGGCCGGGACCGGCCCCTTACTCGGATCTGTGATCATCCGAGTCTCCATGACTCGGTGATCACAGCGCGTGCACTGCGGTGTGGGTGCACAGGGGAGGACGTCCCATGACGGCCTCCCGGAAATTGAGGTCCGCGCTGTGGCTGTCATTTGGCTATGGCCTGGACCTCAAGTGGTTAAACCTTAAAAAGGTCTTAATAAGCAAGTCAAAATACTACTTTAGTTTATACAGTTGTAAAAAGCTTTACTAGAAGTTGGTATTGAAAGTGGAACTCCAGACAACCAACTAAATACACAGTTGAAACACATATTTGGGATTTGTTTTTACCAGCCAAATAATTTTTATTTCTGTCTATCCATTTCTGACCTTTAAAAAAGCTTGACCACACAGCACAGTCAGATTAGGGTCCTGACTTTTCTCTGCGCAATTAAGCAGTACAGCTAGGTCAGCTTCCTGCCCCCAACTTATGACTGGACAGAGAAGTAGCAGCAGTAGGCTGAGGAGCTCATCTTTTTGATCTGTACCTGTCTGAGCATATATACTTCAGCACAGTTACCTAGAGACCAAGTTTTATTGTATGCAGGTGCGGGTGCTTTAGCTTAGCTGCATAAAAAAAAATGCATCAAGTGTGTGCGTTTTCTTTTCTGCTTGAAGTTTAGCTTGAATTGACAGATCTCAAAATGCTTCCTTCCGGAGACAGAAGCAGATAAACGTTTCATGAACACTTTCAAGACAGAATATTCATCATACAAACTGCAGCTGTAAATATGTAATTGACAAGAGCACAAGTTCCATACAAAAGATTTATTTAACAAATTACACAGATAGAACAGGCACTATGATTCCACAGATTTGGTTTCCACTGGCTGTAGCTTTTTACAAATGACCAGCTCGTCCTTACTGTTCAGATAAGCACCAGCCATTTCCTCTTCTGTTGGAAGGCCATACGGCAGTTTCAATGGCTTAACTCTGGGGGTAAAGATAGGAAGAAAACATCTAATTTGATCAACCCATATTATTAAAGGACTCCAAATTTGTATGCACATCCGAAAGTTAGTAAATCAGCAAGTATGAAGGCCACTGGATCAACAAGGCATCAAAATTAGCTAGTGGTTTCAAAGTGTGACAAAAGCAAATACAGCATTCTTGATATTTTCACTACAGGTTTTCTTTAAAGACAAACATATCATTTGTGTGTGAAAAGCTTGCAGCAGCTGCCTCAAGATTCAGGCCACATACTGGTTCCAGCTTACTTGTATCACTCTAATCCTATAGCCAATCCTGAGCTGCCACAGTCCATTTGTGAAAGGCCCTGTTTTCTGTTGGGGCATTGTGTGGCAGATAATGATGATGGGATTGAAGCGGAGTATCTAGTGCAGTGATCTCCATACTGTGGACCCTTGCTTGCCTTTAATCGCCCCTTGGGGCACTGATACAAGACACTTCCTCCCAGTGACACTATTTCCAAAGATGGGGCACTATTCCTCCACCTAATACTGATGCCAAGACAGTTACTCCCACTAGGCACAGTCAGGCCCCCCTAAAGTCTGAAGGACAGTAAATGTGCCCTTTGTTAGAAAGTTTGGAGACCCCTGATCTAGTGTATTCACAAGGAAAGTTTAACATACCCAAGATTCCTTAAAAGGAAATGTTTTGCATATATTTACTATGTTCAGTACTAAAATTAAGTACCTCAATACTGGGCACTTTCACCCCCTTCCTGCCCAGGCCATTTTTCAGCCTTCAGAGCTGTCACACTTTGAATAAATTGCGTGGTCATGCTGCACTGTAACCATGTGAAATTTGTATTATTTTCTTCACACAAATAGAGCTTTCTTTTGGTGATATTTAATTAATGCTGTTTTTGCATTGATTAAATAAAAAAGTTTTTCTTAGTTTCAGTCAGTAAATTTTGTACATAAGTAATTTTTCTCCTTCACTGATGTGCGCCGATAGGCTGCACTGATGGGCACTGATGAGGTGGCATTTACGGGCACCAATGAGGTGCCACTTATGGGCACCGATTAGGTGGAACTAATATGCCACACTTATGGGCACCAATAGGCGGCACTGGTGGGCACTGAAAGCCGGCACTGACTGGCATCTCTAATGGGCACTGATTGCTGGCACTGCTAACACTTTATTGTAATCAGGGCACTGATGATCAGATTTATGGCATTTTATAAAAAAAAAACAGTAAGTAGGAACAAACGACATGTCTCCTCTGCCCTGACAGCACAGGGATTTGTGTGTTTACACCGTGCTGGTATTTGTGCATGCAATCGCGCATGGCTGGTGGTGATCGTGCCTGCCAGCCATGTGGATCGGGCCCCCGCCGGCCCCGCACGCCCTCTGGTGGTCACTAAGGGGAAGGACGTACCCACACTGGATTTCGCCCAGGAGAGCCATTGTGCCACAGTACATCTGCGTGAGGCGGTCGGGAAATCAACTTTCTTTCACATTGTCATTATGGGGTATTGTTAATAGAATTTTAAGGAAAATAATGAATTCAATTTATTATGGAATAAGGCTGTAACATAACAAAATGTGGAAAAAGTGAAGCGCTGTATATACTTTTCGAATGCCTTATACATTTGCAATTCAGGAAGTGTGGGAACCCAAGAAAATAGGATTTTTTCATCATACTTACCTGTAAAATCCTTTTCTTTGAGTACATCACGGGACAGAGTTAGGCTATTATTCCTTACTGAGTTATACGCCATCTCTAGGTGAATGGACACTGGTAGACCAAAGTCTTAGACAGGAAGTCCGCCCTATATAACCCCCCCCCCCCCCCAATACAGGAAATCAGTTTTGTAGCAAGCACTGAATCCTCAAAAAAGAGGGGAGGGACCTCTGTCCCATGATGTATTCAAAGAAAAGGGATTTTACAGGTAAGTATGACAAAAAAATTCCTATATTCTTTATTGTACATCACAGGATACAGAGTTAGGCTATTATTCCTTACTTACTGGGATGTTCCAGAGCAATAGCCTTGAGGGGAGGGAGACACCCTGCCTTCAGACTTTATACAGCAGCCTGTAGTACACTACGGCCGAAAGCTAAATCCTCGGCTGCTCTAACATCCACCTGATAAAATCTTATGAACGTATGCACTGAAGACCAGGTAGTAGCCTTACAAACCTGAGCCACAGATACCTTATTGGGAAAAGCCCAGGAGGTTCCCAAACCCCTGGTAGAATGAGCTCTCACCCTGAAGAGAGGAGCCTTACGTTTCTGCCCATAGGCCTGAATGATCAATTGGCAGAACCAATGGGCAATGGAAGCTTTGGAAGCTGCCTGCCCCTTCTTGGGTCCTTCTGGTAAAACAAAAAAGGAGTCTGATCCTCAGATCTCCGCAAATAAAGTCTGACTGCCCGGACTACGTCCAAGGAATGCAGTCGTCTCTCTTCCACTGAACGAGGCCGAGAGAAAAAAGGAAGGCAAAACAATGTCCCGATTCAAATGAAAGGCCAACACCACCTTTGGCAAAAAGGATGGAAAAGGACGCAACACCACACTGTCGTGGTGAAGGATTAAGTATGGTTCCCTTCATGAAAGGGCCGCTAATTCCGACACCCTTGTAGCCAAGGTAACAGCAAGACTAATGGAATTTCCTTGATAGGCTCAAATGGTTGTTTCTGTAACAGACAACACCAAATTTAAGTCCCAAGGATTACCTAATGGGGGGAAGCAAATAGGTTGCCCCCTGCATAAAGGTTCAGACCAGAGAATGGGAGGCTAAAGGCCTTTGGAAGGATACTGACAAGGCTGAAATCTGACCCCTGATTGTACTCAAAGCTGACTTTAGAAAAGAGAGAATTCTCCCAATCACGTTATTTCTGAATTATTATTACCTAATCCTCAGAAACTTTAGAGGTGATCCACTCGTCCTGAACCACTGTTCTCCAAATGTCCGAAATGTACCATTAGCGGTAACCCCGAGCCACACTCGGGATTGCATTGCAGGATCCTGGTGCAGGTTACTTACCTTATCCCCAGGATCCTGCGATGTCCCACTGCTGTGTCTGCGGGCTCCGTCCTCCACCCGATGCTCTGTGTGCCGGGCTCCGTTCCCTGCGAGTGTTGCGACGCACGGGGGCGGAGCCCGTCGGCAAATTAAAAAAATAGAAAATTCATAACACATACATTACACTGTAATCTTACAGATTACATTACTGTATGAAATCATTTCACATCCCTTTTGTCCCCAGTGCTTTGTACAGTGCCCTGCATTACGTCAAAAGTGGTTTTAGACCAGCTAAAAAACAGCAATAGTAAATTAGAACACTTGCAGAATTGAGTGATACTGAATCGTGGGGAAATTCATTTTATTATTTTTTTATAATTATTTATAGGTATTTATTATATTATAATTTATGATTTTGTGTTTCAAACTTTATCATACCCAGGATATCTACTAGACTCTTGTTTGGATAGATTTAAGTGTGTTATTACTAAGAATTACAGGCCTACAATATAAAATGCCAAATTTCTATGCAAAACAATTGTACCACTTTGAGACGCAAAAATCTGACAATCATACCGCCAGGGTGGTTAAGGAAGAGACTGCTGCATCTACGGCTGGCATGCTCCATTTCTTAACTAACTTATCCTCCATGGGATATAAAAAGAAAAACCTCTTAGGAGGATCGAAAATCCTGTCAGGATGTTCCCAATCTGCATACACCACTTGCTCTAACAGCTGGTGCAATAGGAAAGGCTGTGCAGCCTGAGGAGGCCTCAGGGACCCCAAAGAGGACCAGGGGGGCTCAGAAACCTCTGCAGGAGAGATCTTAAAGGCAGAACGAACCATCTGTGTAAGAGTCTGGATCAAAAGCCTCTGAGACCGAGAGGCTGATACCAACTGGACATCTTCTAGTCCAGATTCCTCAGAAGCAGACTCATCTGCCTGGCCCTCCACAGAATCCTTAGCATGTAGCTCTTCCCCTTCATCAACCCATTCCTGCTCCAAGTCAGGAGGATCAGGGGAGGGGGATCTGTCATGCACCCTGCCACCCTGCGAGATGGAGGCAATCATGCCAGAAATCCTGTCCTCTAACCCGGCTAGAGCTGAGGACAGATCATCCCTGACAAAGGCTGAAGCAGCAGCGTTGGCAGTAGGCACAATACCAGACAGGCGCAGCGGCTTAGACTGCCTGGAAGCCTCTGGTCTCTCAGGGGATACAACCCTAGAGTTTCGACTAGGCTCCTCAGGAGCTACTGATGACACAGATGTGTCCTTCCCTGTAGTGTTAGCCCCGCTCCTCTTTTTTGAAGACATTGCAAGCCACAAAAAGGGAGTACCTGGGTTTAGTGTTTACACCACCCCAGAAGGAAGACCCTTTAATAGGGCTCACCAAGCCCCTATGCAACAATCCTGCTAAGCACCTAGGCCTGCCAACCAACACCTGGTGACTCACGAAACCCGGGTAAGGAGGAATTAACTGGTGAAAGTTAATGGTTCAGAGCCTGCTTTGTGTCCCACAGCTGTCCTTTGGAAGCGCCGCATGTCAGCCACCTTCTCTTAACCACTTCAATAACAGGCACTTAACCTCCTTTCTGCCCAAGCCAATTTTCAGCTTTCAGCTCTGTCAGTTTTTAAATGACAATTGTGCGGTAATGCTACCCAAACAAAATTTTTACCATTTTGCTCCTACAAAAAGAGCTTTCTTTTGGTGGCATTTGATCACCTCTGCGGTTTTAATTTTTTGATAAACAAATAAAAAAATACCGAAAATTTTGAAAAAAACCCCCCAAAAAAACAGTTTTTCATTGTTTCTGTTGTAAATTTTGTAAAAAAGTAAGTTTTCTCCTTCACTGATGGGCACTGATAAGCTGCGCTGACGGGCACTGATAAGGCGGCTCCAATGAGATGCCACCGATGGGCACTGACAAAGGGCACCGATAGGTGGCCCTGATATGCAGCACTGATAGGCAGCACTGATGGGCACTCATAGGTGGCACTGGTGAGCACTGATAGGCTGCACTGATGGGTACTTATGGGTGGCACTTATAAGCAGCACTGATGGCTGGCACTGATACATTGCACTGATAGGCATCACTTTTCGGATAGGAACTTTTCCCGACCGAAAAATAGAGAACATGCTTTCAATCTTTTGCTGGCTGGAATTCCGCCCAATGGAGCATACACACGGTCGCATTTTCCGACCGAAAGCTCTCATCGGAGTTTTGCTGGCGACATTTCCGATCGTGTGTACGCGGCATAAGGGCCCGACCTTCACCCATCACGGCGGGTTCCGTCACCTTCAAGGACTGGATACCCTTTTATGTTTTAGAGTCCACTCCCTTGGACCTGTACAGCACCCTGCAGGAATGCCTTAGCTCTGTGGGGTCCAGGATTCCACTACGCAGGGTCCAGCGCCCAAAGGTCGCGTTACAGGTAAAAACTCACAGGATCCTTGCGTCTTCTTTGCGGGCTCGGGAACCATTTATTTAAGCATATAAGCTTTTCTCAAATGGATCCGATCGGTCAATCATTTGATTCATTTAAGAACCGTTTTGGGACTCAAGACCTGGAAGCTCAAGAGAGTTCAAACGTGCCCATCCACCTTGCAGACTCTGGTAAAAAAAATGAATTACATTCTGTATGGGAGGAGTTATATAGGGGCGGACTTCCTGTCTAAGACTTTAGTCTACCAGTGTCCATTCACCTAGAGATGGCGTATAACCCAGTAAGTAAGGAATAATAGCCCAACTCTGTGTCCTTTGATGTACGATAAAGAAATAACTAGCTCAAGGCACTGATTATTTATTTCCAAATTGTGCTTTTTTTTTAGGGTTTTTGCCTTCCTATGGATCAACAAGTTTTGGGGTTGTGAGGATGCAAATGCAAAGTTTTTAACGTATTTATTTTGGTCTTTTCAACTCTAAGGCTACTTTCGCAATGAGGCGTTTTTCAAGCGCTTTTTGGGCTAAAATTAGCGCCTGTAAAACACCTCCCCTGCAACCCCAGTGTGAGAGCCCGAGTGCTTTCACACTGGAGCACTGTGCTTGCAGGATGAGAAAAATAGTCCTGCAAGCAGCATCTTTGGGGCATTGCGGGAACGGTGTATACATCGCTCCTAAAACTCCCCTGCCATTGAAGTCAATGGCCAGCGCTTCCGAAACGCCTGCAAAGCACTTCGGCAGCGGCGCTTTTAAGCCTTTTTCGGCCACTAGCGGGGGTTAAAAGCTAAAACTAGCGGCACTTTACCACGCCCCCTGTCCCAGTGTGAAAGTGCCCTAAAGGACATGTTACTTTTTATAGCCCAAACATTTACAAAACCCTGAATTGGCAGTGAACACTGTATACAGCCAAGACCTGAATGAATACAGCCAAGACCTGAAGTCATCACCCATACTTATTGGGGCTAATGTTGTATACGAAAGGCACACAGAAAAAATGTTTCTGAAATCTATGAGGTGGTACACATGATATAAACATTCATCTTGGCGTCCAGTATTTTAAGTTTACTTGCAAAGATCGTGGTGCCCAGTATTTTAAGTTTAATTGCAAAGATCTAAGAAAGACCTGTAAATATACCTAACCAAGTGCTTGATCATTTTAAGTTTTTCGTTGACTGTTGGGATGTTCTTATGTATAACTGGCTTTTGAGCCTGAAAGAAAAAAAAATTAAAATGTAAATAAATCTTGTTGTTAAAACAATGTACATTAAATATTTATAATATAAAAACAATGTAGGTTTCATATATATGTACTGTTGCACATCTATCAAAATAAGTACACTACCTTTTGAAGTCCAAGCTTCCTTACTACATCCTTTTCCCAATATGGTCTACCAATAAATGATCGTACTCTAGTGATAACATGTAACTTGTGTGGTTGTTCAGCATCTCCTCCATATTTTTCATGGTCTTCTGGCTTTGGTTGAAATGTCTAAGTGCATTATAAAAAGAATAAAAAAAACAAAAAAACAAACAAAAAAAAAAAAACAAAAAAAAAAAAAAACACACACAACATGAAACAGGATCACAATAAAATACACATTAAAAAATGTTTTAATTAAAAAATGTATAATATAATAAAAGGTTAAACACTCAAACAGCGAGATATGAGAATTGGAAAGGTTATACCATGAAACAGCTTTTTGGAACTCTCAGAGACTCTGGTGAAATATCTGCACCTCTACCAGGGAAGATGTGTAGAGGTAATACCATTTAACAGGTTAGAAATAGATACCTCTAGGAACTGGTAGATCAATACATTTATCAAGAGACTAGTATAATTTTTTAAAGCTACATATCATGTTACAGTAAGGTTTAAAGTATAACTAAAAAGGTAACTTTTTTTGTTTTAGTTTTGGATAGAGTGGAGATGGATTAGAACCCTTGTCAGATTTTATTGTTGTCTGTGCCCCTCATACGGAGATTCACCCTCTCTGTTTGTCCTGTTTACATTATCATTTGAAAGTGAAAGTAAAACAAAAACCCAAATTTTGAGTTGTCCCCAGAAAAGTAATAGAGGGGAAATCGTCCAATGGGA
This sequence comes from Lithobates clamitans, assembly GCA_037952925.1. NCBI lineage: Eukaryota > Metazoa > Chordata > Amphibia > Anura > Ranidae > Lithobates > Lithobates clamitans. Next base: position 7,580,243 of record JBBGZY010000498.1, read on the forward strand.
ACACTAGTTCTGGTGACCTGGGGGTCCTCAAGAGATTTTTTTTAATTTTTAGGGATTTCCTCTCACTTCCTGTTTGGTTATGGGACAGGAAGTGAAGGGAAATCTCCACAATAGGACACAGATGGCAGGGGTTATAACCCTCCTTTACGCTATCCAAAATGAAAAAAAAAAAGTTTTGCCAATAGTTCTACTTTAAGAAAGAACTGCTTAATAAACATGATACTATACCTCATCAACTTTGCACATGTTTTCATTTGCCTTACAGATCTGCAGGATGTCCACAAAATGGGTGGAAATAATCCTTTGGGCTTCATATTCAGACTGTATGACTTTAAGCGTCGTACAGCCACTTCCTGTCTTTTACAGTGTCTTTTGCTTGGGGATCAAATACTTATTTTACTCACTTAACTGCAACTCAATTTATAACATTTGTATCATGTGTTTTTTTCTGGATTTTTGGTTGATGTTCTGACTCTATCATTTAAAATACACCTATGATAAATATTATAGACTCTTTATTTCTTTGTAAGGGGGCACATCCTACACATTGCCATGTCAGGCATACAGGCAACCACTACACACACACTGCAACATAGATTAATTAGGACTATGGCCTTTTGAGAAACAGGAAAGCCTTGTACATATACAAATCTCAATTCTTGACACCACTGTGTTTTATTACTTATACTTTTATCTGTTGACTTTTTGTACATTGTCTTTTCAAACATCACTGTATTGACAGGAAACACTATCCCAGTCAGAAAACAATTATTTTTTACATTACTTTTGACCACTGCTATGCTGTTTATCTGTTTGTATTGAAGTATTTACATGCAAACATGCGACTTCAAAAGAGATAATAGTAAATTCTCACCTCTTCAGGAAGACGAGACTTTGTGAATTTATGGCGGATTGAGCCAGGCCATACCAGTGACAGGGCAGGGTGCTTTGTAAAGAGCTGCATACCAAACATATAGTCAGCAATAATAAGCATTAATCATCAAAAGAAAAGCAGTCACATGAAAATTGCTATGTAAGAATACTCCAGAGGAGGCTGCAATTCTCAGACTCTTGAGCAACATACGAATTCAAGGAAAATAATTTTTTGCGGGAGGAGGGCCTCATAAGAGGTCCTCTAATATTTGGACAAGGTTGTCCGGTACCACATCCTACCAGAAATTTGCACAGAAAAAACCCTATAAACCAACAATAGACTTTAAAAGGTACCAATACGTTTTCAATTTCTTACTGTGTAGTATACAGATATTTCTTCACATATGTGATTTTGTGTTATGTTATGTCCCCATTGTATGTCTTTTATGGTTTTAACAAGGTGTTATACAATACAGTTTGATAATTTTTCAACAAAACGTATTGGTACCTTTAAAGTCCTTTGTTAGTTTACAGGGGGGGAGGTTAATACCAATTCAAGGACAGTGACATTGAAACTATTTCGGCTTACAAGCAAATGATATAACTGACCCAGAACTGGTATGCAGACCAGAAGTCAGAGAATGCTAGTTTCCAATCACAGACTTCTTACAAGCATTTGAATCTGGCATTTTCCTGCCCCCTCTGCTAAATAAAAGGTTATGTTGAGAGGTGAGGGGAGGGGCAAAAGAGCTGGGCCAGTACCGAAAGTAACTAGACACTCCCAGAAGAGAAGAAGGTGATGATGTAGCAGAAGGCAGGGAAAACTGATTATGCTAGGGACCTGACTCTTCCAAGATAATCGATTGCCCCACCAAGTTCACAGGCACATTGCAAGTTCTTACGAAAAAATGTTTATGAAAAGTAAAAATGCTGCAAATAAGTATTTAGGATACTTGATTTCTGTCCCTTTGCCTGCATTTAAAAAAAAAAATTGTAAACACTAACAAAGAACTTATTTTATTTGCTTCCGTTTAGCCTGTTAAAATACCATTAAAAAACATTTATTTGTTAAATCTGTTTGAAAGGTGCACATAAACTTGGTAATCTTGACAGAATTCAAAGTTGTTCAGTGTGCTCTGCACTCTTCCTGTTTAGTCTCAAACAGCCTTGCTTTTTATCTTAAGGCCCCTTTCACACGATTGGACCACTGAGGTCCGCCGGTCAGTTTTGATGGCGGACCTGAATGGGCGCTCCATGTTAGTCTATGGAGCGTCGGATGTCAGCGGGGACATGTCCGCTGACATCCGACCCGGTCCGATCCGCTAAAAGCAGACGGATGGCTCTATGCCAGGTCCGTCGCTGGCGGATCTGATGAGATCTAATGAAAACGGACATGCTGTCCGTTTTCATCCGATCCCTCCATAGGCGTCAGCGGCGCCTGACAAGCCCCTCCCCGCTCAGTGAGCAGAGAGGGACCTGTCATCCGCCGGCTCAGCGGAGATCAACGGACTGATCTCCCACTGAGGCGGCGGACTGAGGCGGGCTCCATAGAAACGTAGTCCGCCTTGTGTGAAAGGGGCCTTAAGTGATTGTAAAGTCTCGTTTTTTTCCTCTAAAAATAACAAACATGTTATACTTGCCTCCTCTGTCTAGTGTTTTTTTTTTTTACAGAACAGCCCAGATCCTCCTCTTCTCGGGTCCCTCTTCAGTGCTCCTGGCCCCTCCCTCCTGTCGAGTTCCCCCACAGCAAGCATTTTGCTATGAGGGCACCTGAGGCGAGTCACAGCTCCCTGTGTCCCTTCAGACACGGAGCCCAGTTTCGGCTCCGCCCCCTCTCTCCTGATTGGCTAACTGACTTTGATCGACAGCAGCGGGAGCCAATGGCGCTGCTGCTGTGTCTCAGCCAATCAGAAAGGAGAGTGCTGGATGGCCCGAGGAACTCATGGGATAGAGATGGGGCTCCGGGGAGTATTAGGGGGTGCTGGGGCGACTGCTGCACACAGAAGGCTTTTTATCTTAATGCATAGAATGCATTAGGATAAAAAACCTTCTGACTTTACAACCCCTTTAAACTACAGAATGATAACACTTAATGTTGTAGAGATATGGTTGATTAGTTTAGCAAAAGACCCTGAGCAGGGCTGACACCACTCAGTCCACATAAATGCTGTGTTTTGTCAGCTCATAATAGGACATAGGAGCTAAGAAAATTTTAGTATGCAGCTCCTCCCAGACCCTCTTATACCAGCCCAATCTAGCACCATGCAAAAGATCAGAGGCTGTCCCCGCTCTCTCCCTTCTCATAGACCCAGACACAGCAGTGGGAACCATTGGCCAGTGGGGAGGGAGCAGGGGGGTGGGACCCAGCTGCACTGTGTGCCTATGGACACACAGAGCTGGCCTGGGAGGGATCCCACACGAGTGCCCCCATAGCAAGCAGCTTGCTATGGGGGCATTCGGTGGGGGAAGGAGCCAGGAGCGGTGGCAGGGGACCCGAGAAAAGGAGGATCAGGGCTTCTCTGTGCAAATCCACTGCACAGAGCAGGTAAGTATAAACCTGTTTGTTCTTAAAAAAAAATGAATGCTTACAATCACTATAAACTACCATACCTTATAGGAGAGTTGAGTTGTCTGTGGAGGGCGCTTATTCAGGGGGTGATCATGAGGGTTCTTTAAAAAGTTTTGCAGCCACAGCGTGACAATTCTTATAGTAAACAGCATGGTCAGCAGGCTTGCCAGACAGACTAGTCACATGACATTCTCAGACACGACCAATTGCTACTCCTCCCGCCCTCATTGTTTCCAACAAAAATATAAAAAAGTGCAGAAACTTTTTGAAGACCCCTCGTACTTGTTGGTTGCCAATGCATAAGGTGGTGCTTAAAACAAAACAAAGAGCATAATGCATTCCCTCTGAGTGATCTTCCAGAGCTTTCCTGACAGGGATATGGTGTATTTAATGCATGTCATGGCCTTCTTGTGACTATGCTGTATGAGGAGCCCTAAAAACATGATTGCAGGGCATTGCTGCATTTGGCTCCAATCCCCTAATGGGGAAATCTCCTTCCCTCCATTCTCAGGTGTCCCACTGCTTAAAGAAAAGTAATGCTTTAAAAAGGGGTTGTAAACCCTCAAGGTTTTTCATCTTAATGCATTTTATACATTAGGGTGAAAAACCTTCTGTAGAGCAGCAGCTCCCCAGAGCCCTTCCTTTTACTTACCTGAACCCGATCGTTCCAGCGACGGGGACGAGCACGGCAGCTCCAGCCACGGTCTCGGGTCCTCATTGGATAGACTGATAGCAGCAGGAGCCATTGACGCAGAATCCAGTGACACAGGAGCCCGGGGGCAGGGCCGAGTCCTGCTGTGTGTCAAGGGACACAGCAGCAGGACTCAGGAGTGCAGCCACAGGAGTGTCCCCATGGAAAGCAGCTCTCCATGTTGGCATTTGAGAAGATGAGGAGGATTGGGGCCACTCTGTGCAAAACCCTTGCACAGAGGTGGCAAGTATAACATGTTTGTTATTTAAAAAAAAAAAAAAAAAAACACCCCAAACTTTTACAACCCCTTTAAATCCTCCTCCCCTGCTGCATTCGGTACGTAATTACTCCTAGTTTCGACAGGTACCCACTCTCACTTCAGCTCGGATCCCCTAGGTGATCCGAGCGGAAGTTCTCGTCTCACCCACCCTCCCTACAATCTTCTGGGACATGTCACAGGTGCAGTGTGGTTTCTGCATGCATAGTGTTCAGCCGGCTGTGAATCCGCAAGCAGCAGAGCCGGATGCCCACAGTTATGATGCCGATGTGAGAAACCTAGTAAAGAACTATCCCAGGTGAGAACAGTGCTGGATCCCTGGGCAGGTAAATGTCCTTTTATTAAAAGTCAGCAGTTACAGGATTTGTATTTGTAGCAGCTGACTTTTACATTTATTTTTTTTACCCCCAGAGTGAACCTGCTATTTAAGAGCTCTCCTACAACCCCCCTCCCTTTTTTTTGTTATTTCCTTTCCATATCCCCCTATAATCATACTGATTGTTATGTATACTTTTATGATTGCCAGACTTGTTTTCACGCTTCTTTCTTCCATCTGGTCATATAGATAAAAAATTCAATAAGTTACCAGTAAATTTGTATGAAAATTCAATAAAAACTTCAATTCCTCTGAAAGTCATACTGAAACTTGCTAATACTGGTCCCAGTGTGATGACAGTATAGGCAGAGAAGCTGGAACTAAGGCCCCATAGACACTATTAGATTTTCTGCAGATTTTTGTCTTCAGATTTACCAAAACCATGTAGTGCAAGGGCCTGTCTGATTGCATACTAATTAAAACTCTTAAGGTTTGACCTCATATTATATGGTTTTGTAAATCTGAAGACAAAAATCTGCAGAAAATCTAATAGTGTGTACGGAGTCTAACAGTAGCTTTTAAGCAATCTAGCTCCCAATAAAGATTTACTGCTGTCATAAAGCATGGCCACACAGATTTTCCAAATTACAAAAAGTTGACATGTAAAGGATGCACATTTAAATGTGACCAGCCCCCTCTAAAAGCAAATCAATGGACTATGAAAACTTTTACATGTAAAAGTGCTTTTTTATTTTATAGAAATGTCACTACAAAAAAAATGAATAGCTAATGCTTTGTTCAAGGTAAACTACCAAGCACAGAAACAAAAATATGATCATATCTGAGATATACCTTTAATCCTACTGTTCTTGATTGCACAGCTTTATAGAATCCCAATGCCATTCTTATTTATTCAACTTCTAAAGTTCTAAGAAAGAGCTAGTAAAACAAAAATAAAGAAAAACAAAATAACATTGGTATTAGAAATGTACTGTTGTACCAATTCACAAAGTAAACATTTATGAAGACATTTTACAGAAAATATCAGATGCTGCTCAATGCTGAGTCCAAATAAACAAAGTTAATTGTTAGACATGAATCTATATTTTACTTCCTTATATAATAAAATAGTACATTTTAATATAAAAAATAACAGATTTCCGATAAACCATTTCTTGTAAAAACGTTGTAATCTTTTAGAAAGAGTCCAAAAGACTTACAGAAAGTAAGCAGAGCTTTACAAGTAATAGCAGCGTGTCCTGCAAAAATATACCTGAAAAGAAAAAAAGTTAAATGATATACTTCCCTTACTCCTGTTTGTTCTCACTTTACACATAGTATGGCTTATGATTTGCTTTAGATTAAGGCTAGGTTCACACTTGTGCGGCCCGCATTTGCTCAGGCAGGACAGCCCATTAATTTGAATGGGCTGCTGTGCCCTATGAAACGCAGGAAAGAAGTCCCTGCACTACTTTGGAAATTGCAGCCTGCACAGGAACATCGAATAAATAGTGTGGTTCCCAGTTCGGGTGCAATTTCTGGTGCAGGCGGCATGCCATTAGGATTAATGGCACCTGCCCGTAGGTCCCATGTTTCACTGTGCGGGTGGTTGCAGCTGTGGGAATCTGTATGGGTTCCGCAGCGGCATCACCTGCATAGTTGTGGACCTAGCCTTACCAAATCTAAGATGTATTGTAAGAACCAAGCTAAACTATCCAATCAACTTGCATCCAATGGGGGATTACACAGATTAGAGCTGCACGATTAATCGGTAAGAATCGGCATCGCGATTTTACCCCCTCGCGATCTTGACAAAGCATTTTCCTGATTCTTTGTAGAGAGTTCTCTTCTCAAGCCGACAACTGTCAAAAAAAAAAAAAAAAAAAACACCAGGCAGTCTGCCAAGTTTCACAACATTCCTTAGCCTGAGCTAACTATAAACACTGTAACGTTTTGTTCCTTAGATCAAAGGAATGAAATTCGGTCTGTAAATGAAGGAAGTTTAACCACTTAAAGACTAAACCTTTTTCTGACACTTGTTGATTTCAAGTTAAAATCAGTATTTTTCGCTAGAAAATTACTTAGAACCCCCAAAAATATATATATATAGATAGATAGATAGCTATATAGATAGATATAAAATTTTTATCAGAGACTCTAGAGAATAAAATGGCGGGTGTTGCAATATTTTATGCCATGGTAGTTGTTGCAATATTTTATGTCACACTGTATTTGCGCCGCGGTCTTTCAAATTCAATTTTTTGGGGAAAAAAAATACACTTTAATGAATTAAAAAAACAAAAACTAAAGATGATGTTACGTCACGAGAAACGTGATCTTTATTCTAAGCAAAAAAATTGTGATTCTAATTTTGGCCAGAATCGTTCAGGTCTAACATAGATCATAATAAGATTGTAGAGTCAGATTGTAAGGAGTGTAGCAAGCTTTACATAGATAAAATCTAAAAAGCATCTTCACACTTTTCACAACAGGTGTGGTGTGTGAACCCATGCAAAAGCTTGCGTTCTCACACACACACACACATCAACACACTGCCCTTTGCAGACGCACGTGGGTGCCATTAATTATTGATTGCACCCGCACATGTATTGTAGCACCATGCATTTTGGTGCGGTGCTACTTTAAAAATTGTGCTGCCACTATTTTTGCACATCTCACATACATAGAGGAGTTCACTGAAATCAATGGGCTGCACGGGAACACGCAAAAAAAAAAATCATACGTGCTCGGACGCGCCTCCTGGTGTAACTAAGCCCTCGAGACAACCTTTCATGCTGTAAGGAATTTAATCTGATTACTGAACGATTAAATATTGCAGTTCTGAAGTATAGTCACAATTTGTGTTTTATTAAAAAGAGTGTTTAAGGGGAAGGCCTTCTGTCGGGTGTCAATGCTGAACAGTGAGGCTCACACAGGGAGACCCTGGATAAGCCCGATATGAGAGACCCAATCTACCTGTATCAGCTGGGGGACAGGCACCCCGATGTCCGGTGAGGAGCTCCGCAACCACAAGGTCACAGCATGGAACCGCTTGTCTTCTCTCCTAGGATCTGTCATAGAAGACCGCGCACGGAGATGACATCATGCCCAAACACAGACACGTGAGACTGCTGCATTTCCGGTCTGTGGAACGCGGAAGTTTGAACGTCTCAGTTGAGGCTCGCTCAGTGATTCATTGTAGCTGTGGTGTGTGGGGGAGATTCTGAATCACAAGTGTTATGTCTGTGCTGTCCGGTATGGAGAATTCGGCAGGGGTGGTGCTCAGGAGAGCGGTGGAGCTGGACAACAACGGCAGGTTCCAGGAGAGCTTGGTCTGCTACCAGGAAGGCATCGATCTGCTGCTACAAGTGCTGAAGGGTCAGTGTATAGGAGGGGAGGAGGGGACTGTATACAGGGGACTGAAAGGTCGGTGAATGGGGGTAGTTGGGGTGGTTTGTTTTGCCTTGTTATTATTTTTTAGTATAATAGTATATTATATATAGTAAGTCCAACTTTCCTAGAGAAATATGAGAGACTATAAGAACAGGAAGGTCAGCTATGCCAGTCTTTACATTTATCTTAGAAAGGTGCACTTCATAATTTGAAGACCCAAAGAATATAAACTGAGCGTATAATGAAAGTATACACTCACCAGACACCTGTTCACTTGTTTGGTAACTAAGGATGAACTCAGGCGTGTTTGCAAGTCCACGTGCCCACGCCCGCCAGGAAGCTGAGGCACTCCCTGATCTGTCCAACCGTAGATCAGGAAATGTCTCACTGCCTGTGATTAGCGCTGCAGAGTGTCATCTTCCTGGCGGGCTCGGGCACGTGGACTTGCAAACACGCCTGAGCTCATCCTTATTGGTAACACAAATTGGTATTCCGCCAATCACATGGCAGCAACTCAATGCATTTAGGCATCTAGACATGGTGAAGATGACTTGTTGAAGTTCAAACCGGGCATCCGAATGGGGAAGAAAGGGGATTTAACTACCTCAATACAGGGCACTTACACCCCCTTCCTGCCCAGGCCATTTTTCAACTTTCAGCGCTGTCACTTTTTGAATGACACGGATCATGCTCCACTGTAACCATGTGAAATTTTTATCATTTTCTTCACACAATAGAGCTTTCTTTTGGTTGTATTTAATCACTCCTGTTTTTTTTTTTTTTTTTTTTCCTAAAAAAAAAAAAAAAAAAGTTTTTCTTGGTTTCTGTCAGTAAATTTTGTAAATTAAGTAATTTTTCTCCTTCACGGATGGGTGCTGATGAGGTGGCACTGATGAGGAGGCACAAATATGCCACACTTATGGGCACTGATGGATGGCACTGGTGGGCATTGATGGGCAGCAGTGATGAGCATTGATGGGCAGCACTTACTGGGATCACTAATGGCACTGATTGGTGGCAGTGGTGGGCAATCATTGCTGGCACTTAATTGTAATCAGGTAAACTGATTATCAGTGCCCTGATTACATACCTAGCTGTCCCCTGTGAGGAGATGCCGCTGATCGTCTCTCCTCTCCTTACACTCTGTCAGTGTGAGGTGAGGAGCGCCGATTACCGGCATCTTCGTGTTTACATGTGATTGGACACAGCCGATCACATGGTTAAAGAGCCGCAGCTCATTACACAGATCGGGGTCGCACCATGTCCTAGCAACACGGCGCGGCCACGATCGCCGCACTGCGCACCCCTGGTCGTTCTGGGAAACCGTCATATGACGTCCACCCAGAACAAGAGCCACAGCAAGTAGTTAAAGAGGTTGTAAGCCTCCGAGGAAAAAAAAACCCTGCAAGACAAAGGCATAATGAGCTAGTATGCATTGCATACTAGCTCATTATGAAATACTTACCTCAGAACGATACCCTGAACCGGCATTGGCACTCCTAGTTACACGGTGGACGTCTTCCACCGGAGTTACTTCTGGGGCCGCAATGACGTCACTCCCGCAAATGCGTGTGGGAGTTCCAAAGAAACGGTGCCAGCGGCCTGCTTCTTCAGTGGGCATGTGCCGGTGATGTCGGCAGCAGCGCAGATACTCAATATCTCCTAGACTTCAAGTTTAATAGGTATTCACGGTACCTACAGGTAAGCCTTGTTATAAGCTTACCTGTAGGTAAAAGTGGTGTAACAGGATGGCACAACTTGACTGGTCCACCTGACAGGAAACACAATCAACACACAAGGTTAAAAGGCCTCTCCCTTCCTCCTGCACCCCAGTTCTTGATTGTGTTTCTCGGCAGCGAAACGTTTGATATTTTTGTCAGACCTGAAGCTGGTAGTGGACGCCCCCCCCCTCCTGAGAGCTGGACGCCAAAGCCAGGGAGGGCTGTGGGTCCAGCTAGGGCTCAGTCCCATCTCATGGGGCCCCAATGGCTGGGGGCTTTTTCCCCAGCAAAGAGCTTCCCGAGCACAGAGGGGTATGCCGGAGCTTATGTGGGCACATACCTCCTCCATTGCCTTCCACCCAGTCAGGTACAGGGGAGCTGAAGGAGCCAGAGCCTAAGCTGGAGTCCAGGCCGCTGGAGGGGCAGAGGACGTCTGTCTCCTGCAGATGTCTGCTCCATAGGGAACACTATTAACACTCCTGTATTAGGAGTGAGCGTTCTGGCCGGGTGGAGCAAGATGGTGCCATTTCCATGCGCCGTCACTTCCGATTTCCGGTCTACGCCAAAATGGCAGATCCGGAGACACTAGAGGCCCAATCTCCCTTTTCGCCGGCGGGACTCCAGCAAAATGGCGGCGTCTTGGCTATTAGACTCCGGGGAGACCGGCGGAGGCCCCACAAGCTCTCTCACCTTCTGAATCCTCACAGCAGGGCCCCTTGGTACGGAACTAGAAAGGACCAGGTATGGAAAGAGAGGAAGACACAGAGGTTCCTTTAGCCCAGGAGGAGGCCATAGGTGGTGAGTCCTCTTCTGTTTGGCAGGTGGTGGGTTAAGAGGGGTTTTACCCACACCACGGGGGGCACAGAAAAAGGGATCTGCTCAAGGGGCCCGCAAGGCTAAGGGCAAAAACCCCCCTCCCCCTAGAACAAAAAGGTGTGGGAATTGCAATGAAAAGCTCCCACAAGATCATGTAAACCCTTTTTGTTACAGGTGCATACATAAGCTGTCGGGTAAGGAAACCTCAGAAGTTATGAGGGACATCCTTACGGTACAGTCAGAGATGCTTTCTACCCTCCAATCTCTGAAGACAGTTATAGCATTTAAGGAAGCGCCTAGTACGGTACTAGTGGCAGAGAGATTCTGTCGTCTAGAGAAGGCACTTCCCCCTCTGTCACTTCGGGAGTAGAGGAGTTTTTAGGACCCGGAGGAGTCAGATGAAAACTCATTAGAAGAGGGGGAAAACTCAGACTCTGAGAGCCAGGATATGGACAGCCCTAGAGGTAATAGACACCTTTTTCCCGTGGAGGTCATGGGGCAGTTGCTCAGAGCAATCTATGCCTCTGAGGATATCCCAGAACCTCCAGTTCAGACAACAGCCCGGGATAAGGTGTACGGGGGGTTGGGTAAACCTCAGTCCAGGGTATTCCCAGTCCATCAGACTCTGAAGGTGGTAATTTTGAGAGAGTGTAAGGACCCGGAGTGAAAGGTCCTTAAACTCGAAACTTGGAAGAGGAGGTTTCCCTTTGGGGAAGAAGAAGAGGAGAAGTTTTTCAAGACCCTCAAGTTAGACGCGGCCCTGTCACAGGTCTCTAAAAAATCTGATTTGAGGACTCAGGTAACCTAGAAGAACAATGGACAGAAGGGCTGAGACGCTACTGCGATGAGCGTGGGATGCCAATGCGACAGCCATGGCTCCTGCTTTGGCGTCGGCCTGCGTAGCAAGAAATGTGGATGCATAGTTAGGCAGGCTCTCCGACCATGTTGCTAAAGGGAGTAATTCCAAAGAAGTCACAGACTCTCTAGAGATAATAGGCAAGGCTGTGGCATATTTAGCAGATGCGGCAGTGGAAACTGTCAGGAACACGGCTAAATCAGCGGCCTTCCTTAACTCCACAAGAAGGGCCGCGTGGGTCAAGTCGCTTTTTGGACCTGGCTTGAATCAGGTATTGTCACGGTCAGCAGGAAATGGGAAAAAGTTCCCGGGAAAAGCCAGGAGAGAGAAGGGCAGGAAGTCCCCCCCCCCCAACCAAGGCCAATTTAAGGCCAAGAAGGACGCAAATAGAAGGTGGGGGAAGGGAAAGAGTACAACAAAAAGGTGACCTGCTCTTTTCTGGGCCGAAAGATACCACCAAGCAGTCAAAGTGACGCCAGCATCAGGGTAGGGGGGAGACTTTCTCGCTTTGTCCCTCAGTGGAGCAAAATCTCAGAAAGCCTCTATATGTTACAGATCCTGACACAGGGATATCGGCTGGAACTTCTCTCCCCTCCCCGCCCCCTCAAAACTTTATTCTGACCCATCTCCCCAAGGATACTTCGAGGGCAGCAGCGTTGTTGGACAACTTGCAGGGATTGGCGTACCAGGAGGTGATTGTCCCCGTTCCACCGGAAGAGCTTTACCAGGGATTTTACTCCCATGTTTTCGTCATCCAAAAACAATCAGGGAAATTTCGCCTGATATTAAACCTCAGAAAGCTGAACAGGTTTTTGCGACAAAAGAGCTTCCGGATGGACAGTATATACACTGTGCGCACACCAATCCCTGTTGAGATTCGCAGTCCTTACAAGCAAGGGGATTCAACACTGGTAATTCCAAGCTCTTCCCTTTGGATTAACTGCAAGCCCAAGGATTTTCACAAAGGTCCTGGCGGAGGTTGTAGCTTACCTGCATCTACAGGAGGTATCCCTTATACCCTACCTAGATGACCTCCTGGTCTATGTGCAGTCTCTACAACAGGTGGGAGTAGACGTAGGCAGAGTGATCATCACTCTGGAGTCCTTGGGCTGGATAGTGAACCAAGAGAAATCTTCTCTGGTACCATCCCAAATAAAACTTTTTCTGGGATACCTGGGGCATACAGGGGCTCAGAAATTTTTTCTCCCAGAAGAAAAACGGTTAAAGGTGATTCCAGCGGTTCCCTGGGCTCAGCTCCATTCCAGGGAACTGCAGTTTTTCCTTATATCCTCCTGGGACAAAAAGAGGGAGTCCTTGGATGTAAAGGTGTCCATTCCAACAAATTTAAGGGCCTCCCTAAATTGGTGGCTGGGTCAGGACAGGCTCACTTTGGGTCGCCCCTGGGGCCCAGTGGAATGCTATAAGGATTAATACCGATGCAAGCGCTTGGGGTTGGGGCGCTCACTTGAGGGACCTCCAGGCACAGGGAGCCTGGACACCAACCCAGGCGAGGGCATCCTCCAACCACAGGGAGCTCCCTGCAGTAGGTCAGGCGTTAAAGGCCTTCGGAGGCAGAATTCAGGGACTAGAGGTCCAAGTCCTGTCAGACAACGTGACAGCTGTCTCTTACCTGAACTGTCAGGATGGCACCAGGTCCAGGAAGCTACTGAATCTAGCCTTGGATATTCTAAATTGGGCCGAAGGAAACCGTCAGTCAATATTGGCGGTTCACATAAAAGGGGCCGCCAATGTAGTGGCAAATTTCTTAAGCTGACAGCCCATCCACCAGGGGGAATGGGAGTTAAACCAGGACATTTTTCTCCAGATAGGTCAGATGTTTGGGATTTCGGACATAGATCTTTTTGCCCACAGAGGGAACAAAAAGGTGGAGCAATTTTTCTCTCTCAACAGAGAGGGGGGATTGCAAGGAGTGGATGCTCTGTCTCAGGACTGGGACTGCAACCTAGCATATCCTTTCCCTCCACTAGCCTTAATCCCTCCTACAGAAGTTGGCCCACTCAGAATGCAAGCTGATCCTGATAGCCCCATGCTGGCTAAAGAGGACATGGCTTGCTACTCTCAGAAAGTGCTTGGGATCTCCTTCTACAAGGGCCAGTCCTCCACCCCGATCCGGGGTTCTTCAAACTGACGGCATGGCTCTTGAGAAGGAGCTCCTCAGAGACAAGGGATGCTCTGATAGGGTAATTGAGACCCTCCTAGGCAGCTGGAAACCGGTCACCAGGAGGATCTACTCAAAGATTTGGAATTGTTTCTCACACTGGTGCCAGGATAGAGAGGTGTCTAATCCTTCGGTACCAGTGGTGCTTGAATTTTTGCAAGCGGGGGTGGATCAGGGGATTGCCCTGAACACAATGAAGGTACAGATAGCAGCCCTGTCTGTATTTTTGGATCAGAGGTTCACGCTAGAGCCCCTGATTCAGAGATTTCTATTACAAAGGGAGAGGTTAACCCCTGTTAAGATTAATAGATTCCCACCATGGAATACAACACCGGTTCTGGAGGGGTTGACGAAAGCGCCTTTTGAACCAGCTCAGGAGATCTCAGTTAACTTTTCAGGCGACCTAGCCGCCTGACAAGTCGCCTCCCATTCTGTACAATGGAACCGTTCTAATAGGAGTGACGCAAGAAAAACGTTCCTGTACTACTTTGGGGGCGACTTGCATAGACTTCTATACAGAAGTCGTTTTGCAAGTCGCTGCGGAAGTCGTTTGCAGGTCGCCTCGCTGAGGCGACCTGCAAGTCGCGCCGCTCCTGTGTGAACCGGGGCTTAAGTTAGCTTTTTTACTGGCCATCACTACAGCCAGAAGGGTAAGCGACCTACAGGCCCTGTCGATTAAGGAACCTTTTTTGTTGGTACTGGAAGATAGAGTGGTTCTGAGACAAGACCCATTATATCTTCCCAAGGTCGCATCACAGTTTCATAGATCTCAGGAGATCATTTTGCCCTCTTTTTGTGAAAACACAAAAAATGAGAGAATGGAATAATTGAATTCATTAAATGTCAGGAAGTGTTTGCTGACATACTTAGATAGAGTGAAGTTGATTGTGTTTCCTGTCAGGTGGACCAGTCATCTCTCAGGTTGTGCCGTCCTGGAAGATATCCCAGAAAAGCAGTTATTGGTAAGTAACTGTCAATTTTACAACCACTTTAAGTGACTTTGAACGCAGCGTGGTTGTTGGTACCAGACGGGATAGTCTGACTATTTCAAACACTGCTGATCTCCTGGGATTTTCAAACAAAGCTATCTCTAGGGTTTACAAAGAATGATCTGAAAAAGAGAAAATATCCAGTGTGTGGACAAAAATGCCTTGTTGATGTCATAGGAGAATGGGCAGACTGGTTTGAGGTGATAGGCAACAGTAACTCAAATAACCACTCATTACAACAAAGGTATGCAAAATACCATCTCTGAACACAACACATCGAACCTTAAAGCAGTTGGGCAACAGCAGCAGAATACCACACCAGCTGCTACTCCTGTCAGCTTAGAACTTGAAATTGAGGCTACAATTCGCACAGGCTCACCAGAACTGGACAATGGGAGAATTGGAAAAACATTGTCTGGTCTGATGGATCTCGATTTCAGCTGCGACATTCAGATGGTAGGGTCAGAATTTGGCATAAACATTAAAGCATGTATCCATCCTGCCTTGTATCAACGGTTCAGGCTGGTGGTGGTTTAATGGTGTGGGGGATATTTTCTTGGCACACCTTGGGCCCCTTAGTACCAATAGAACATCGTTTAAACGCCACTGCGTACCTCAGTATTGCTGCTGACCATGTTCATTCCTTTATGACTACAGTGTACCCATCTTCTGATGGCTACTTCCAGCAGGATAATGCACCATGTCACAAAGCTCAAATCATCTCACCACTGGTTTCTTGAATATGACAATGAGGTCCCTGTACTCCAATTGCCTCCACAGTCACAAGAGCTCAATCCAATAGAGCACCTTTGGGATGTGGTGGAATGGGAGATTCGCATCTTGGATGCGCACCTGACAAATCTGCAGCAACTGCATGATGCTATCATGTCCATATGGACCAAAATCTCTGAGGAATGTTTCCAACACTTTGTTGAATCTATGCCATGAAGAATGAAGGCAGTTCTGAAGGCAAAAAGGGGTCCAACCCGAAACTAGCAAGGTGTACCTAATAAAGTGGCCGGTGAGTGTATAAGCAGGCATTAATAATGTGCTTGTCACGCTCTCTACTAGGTCCAGCTGTATAGGTTCCCTATACAGCTGGACCTAGTAGAGAGCGTGACAAGCACATTATTAATGCCTGCTTATACACTCACCGGCCACTTTATTAGGTACACCTTGCTAGTTTCGGGTTGGACCCCTTTTTGCCTTCAGAACTGCCTTCATTCTTCATGGCATAGATTCAACAAAGTGTTGGAAACATTCCTCAGAGAGTTCCTCGAGATATAGAAAAAGATTGACTCTTTGTCCTGCCCGCTGCTGAATGTGAAAGGATAACTAAAGGCAAAACTTTTTTTTTTATATTTGTTTTAGTTTTGAACAGAGTGGAGAGGGATTAGAACACCTATTAGGTTCTTATTGCTGTCTGTGCCCCCAGTAGGGAAATTCACCCTCGCTATTTGTCCTTCCAATGGGGACACTAGTTCTGGTGACAACAAGAGATTCACTCACTTTGGAGGGATTTCCTCTCACTTCCTGTTTTGGTTGTGAAGGAAAATCTCTCCAATAGAACACAGATGGCAAAAAGAAACTCTGACAAGGGTTATAACCCTCCCTTATAATATCCAAAATGTAAACAAAATGTTTTGTCTTCAGGATGGTCCCTTTTGTAGGTATAGCTAAACCATAAGAAGAAGTGCCTATACTGCTAAAAATCCACTAATACACTGTCTCACTCTGCTCTGCACATGCTCAGTTGATCTCTAATTTTAGCCATTTTAGATTGAGGCTGGTCTTTTGACTGCCTTAAAGCGGAATTAGCCCCCGGTCACACCGGTGCGACTTGACAGTTTCAAATCACATGACAAGTTGCATCCTATTGTCCGCATTGAAAGCGGTCAAGATTTTAGTTCCTGCACTACTTTTTGCAAGCTCGGATGCGACTTGCATAGACATCTGTGCATGAAGTCACAGATGTCTTTCAAGTAGCACTACTTTGAAATCGTGCTACTACAAGTGAAGTAGCATGATTTCAATGTCGCGATCGGTGTGACTGGGGGCTTAAACCCTTCTATACTTTACAGCCAAGAAAGCTGCTTCTGTTTGTTCTGCATCTGCAATAGTGCTGCACATGTGACCAATTAGGACACCAGCCATTTGATTTTGACAGTTTGGTTGAGGACACAAGCAAATGTGAAATCCTGGCATTCCAGGAATGTAACTTTTTTGAAACTGTTAAATCGATTAAATTCATTCCCTTTTATGATTTACTTCTGCTCAGGGGCTCTGGGCTTCAACAAAATGACAGCCTCCAGCAAGAAGAAACGGGAGCAATCCTGGAGGCAATTTACTGCACACACTGATTTTGGTAGCATAATTATTAAAGAGGAGCTCCAGTCTACCCCCAAAAAATTACAAATACTGTAGCTGCTGACTTTTTTTAACATAAGGACACTTACCTATCCAGGGATTCAGCAATTTCTGCACGTGAGCTGATTCCTCTTGTTTGCACCCCCCCTGCAGAAAGCGGCAAATGTGGCAGTGGGGCTGGGGTGCAAACATGTGGAACGTCCCTTTTCGGGTGACTGTGTGTTCTTTACTAAAGAACATTATTTTTTATCAAGTTGTTATGGGTAAAGTAGTTTCTCATTAAGGTTCCCTATTGTGTTGGCAAGCCACACTGAAGAAGACGACCTGGGAGTTAAAGGTGAACTCTGGCATCTTCCAGACACATCTCTATCTGAGCTTCCACTTCACAGCACCTGTAAATGAAGGGGTGGGATGCTGGTGATGGGAGTGCTCTTATATGAACATATCCCATATTTAGGCAATGTCATTGTTCCACCTCTTTTTCTAGTGTGCTGCAGACCAGGGAATGACCCAGTCCGCAGCTGATCGGACTAGAAAATAAAGCAAAGTGGAAGTTCAGATAGAGATGAGTTCAGAGCGATCGGCTTTCCTGGTATAACAGCCCATGCGGCTAAGAGCCGCTCAGCTGTTATACCGGAGGAGCGGAGGGGACGTCCCCCCCCCCCCGCCGCTCTTACCGGGCCTCCCGTTCCATCAGGAGGCCCGATGACCAATCGGCCGCCTGGAAAGAAGCCGCGGGCGGCTTCGTTCTAGCCTCCTAATCGTAAACGCGGAAGCCACATCATGACGTCACTTCCCGTTGACTCGGCTACCAATGGCGCCGGTTTTAAAAATATACACAGTATTCAGAATCGCCGTTTTTGGCGATCTGAATACTTTGAAGTGCAAAGGAGGGATTGGAGGTCTTTTAGACCCCCGATCCCTCCATAAAGAGTACCTGTCACCACCTATTACTGTCACAAGGGATGTTTACATTCAAAAAAATTTTTTTTTTTTTAAACACAATTTATAAATATAAAAATAAATAAGAAGAAAATTTTTTTTTAAAGCGCCCCCGTCCCCACGAGCTCGCGCAGCTAAAAAACGCATACGGAAGTCGTGCCCGCATATGTAAACGGTGTTCAAATCCCACATGTGAGGTATCGCGGCGATCGTCAGAGCGAGAGCAATAATTCTAGCACTAGACCTCCTCTGTAACTCTAACCTGGTAACCATTAAAAAAATTTAAAGCGGCGCCTATGGAAATTCTTAGAAGAAAAATATTACAGCGCACACATGCGCAAAAAAATAAAAAAATAAAAAAAAGGAAATTCTTAGGTACCGTAGTTTGTCGCCATGCGTTTAAAACACAGCTGCACAAATACCGTGTGATTATAAAATATTGCAGCAATCTCCATTTTATTCTCTAGATTTTCTGCTAAAAAATATATATAATGTTTGGGGGTTCTAAGTAATTTTCTAGCAAAAAATACGGATTTTAACTTGTAAACACCAAATTTCAAAAGTAGGCTTAGTCATGAAAGGGTTAACCTAGGCTTACCTGTAGGTTAAAGTGGTCTGTAGGGTTTTCAACCACTTTAAGCTGCCAATGTGTCTCACTTCGCTAATCTTTTTTTTTACACGTGGCTTTCACTAAAGGTAACCTTTAGGCCCCTTTCACATGCAGCAGAGTCCCATCAGCAGGGAAACAGGGAATCTGTGAGCAGATCCCTTGCGAACTGAACAGATGAGAGTGTGTTGACATCCATGCCCATTCAGTTTCTGACCGGCGGTCCCATCCGCACTATGGGCATCCGGGTGTAAATGGTCTCTACTGCCGGTTTACATCAGGCTGTTTCCAATCTTTTTTTAATGGCCCAGAACAGACTTTCCGATTATGTCTTCCTGAAAAACGGACAGATGGATCTGATCAGAATAAGCACCCGAAAGGGGCATGTGTTTTTTTTTTTCTTTTTAACATTTTTATTTATTTGAAATGGCCTGTATAGCCTTACTTTTAAACATTGTCTTACACAAGTTTTTTTTGTTTTGTTTTAGGTACAAAAGATGATGCAAAAAAAACACACTATAGACAGAAACTGCGAAGCTACATGGACAGAGCTGAACAAATTAAACATCACGTGGTAAAAGAGAAAGAAGGTTAAATGTCATCTTCTGATATATTTACAATGTCGTTTTCAGGGAACATGTGACATTTGTTCTTTTTTGGGGGGGGGGGGTGTCCCTCTATTGGTCCCGGTAGCCATTGTCACAGAGACAGAAAGTGAGGGGAAATCAAAACATTTTGAGTTGTCTTCACAGCAAGAAGTGAGAAAAAAATCTACCTGTGGTGACATGTATTTCTTTTGCAACTCGCTAAGATGGGAATTCTGTTTGCTTTGGAGAGATTTCTCTTCATTTACTGCTGTGTTTAGTAGAGGTAACTGACAACAAAAATTTAATTGTGTGAGCAAAGTACTAATTTTTCCAAGTCATCTTCCAGGATGGCTTACAGAGAGATAGGCTTCTCCCACCTAGCACAGGAAACACATGATCCACATCATAAAAGCAGCACACATGTATTGGCCCCTCAGTATTTGTGTTTCCTCTGGCCATTCAGGAACTCCAAACAGATGTTTGTTATTTTTCCGGCCTTTGTGCTAGGTGGCAGGGGCCTCCCGACGTCCATACCCAGGGCAAACAGGGGTAGTACTCCTGGGGTATGAGTTAGTTTGGGCCACCCAGAGACCTGATAGAGTGGTCTGGGGTGAAAGTAAGGGACTCCCTCTCCCAAATGACAGTTGTAGCCTCAGTGAGGTACCTGTAAGGAGGTGATCCAGTGGGTCCATCCGAAATGGCACAGCAGGGTGTTCTCCTAGTGGAGGCGCAGGCCGCCACATGGTCCGGGTACCTTTTTTCTGCTGTTTACAGAGATCTCCATGTTGCAGGGCTTCTCAATCCCCAGCATGTGGATTGTGCTGGTGGCGCAGAGTGATTGAGGTAACTTCCAGCGCTGGCGACAGGAAGTGACATGACAGGAAGTCCAGCGGTGGCCATCTTGATACACCCAGTTGCCAGGAAGTGAAGCCCTAGCTAGGATATAGGAAGGATAACAGGGCTGTGCCGGAGGGCGGCATCACATCCACAGCACCGCCCCGTATTCTCCACACCTCTGTAAATAGGGGCCTGAGTGACAAGATGGTGCCGAAGGCTTCCAGGAGCATGGAGATACCAGGATCCATGGAAGCAGGTCTGGAGGCGCCATCCGTTGATTCAGGCCCTAAGATAAGAAAATAGGGGGCAGACTGCTCCTTCCCTTTTTTTATCCTCCTGTGGTGGGGGCACAGGGGGCGTTGTGTTTTTTTCCAGAGCCTGTTTATTGATATGCTTAGGGTGGACAGGTGTCGCACATACTAGCATAGGCTCCGGTGGTGGGTTCTTTTAAAAAGGTAGATTCGAATTTTTGTTATCCACAGGGCGTTTTTGTTAATGGGTATTGTCTTCAGTGGAAGTAATGTTCTGGCGTTTGTCATTGGATTCATTTCAGGACAAAGCCGATGAGCCCAGAGATAGCAAAACAGAGACACCCAGAAAAAGGTGCCCGATGTGCACCAAAAAAAGCCTTATGGGTGGAAGAATGTGCATGTCAGGACTGTATAGACAAGCTCATCAAATGAGAAACAGGCCCTATCCTCAAGGGTTTTATGGACACAATGAAAAAAGGATGAAACAGACTTTACAATCAACCCAGACAACCCAGAGAGCAGGAAGCTCTTGCTGAATC
Source organism: Lithobates clamitans (assembly GCA_037952925.1). Taxonomy (NCBI): domain Eukaryota; kingdom Metazoa; phylum Chordata; class Amphibia; order Anura; family Ranidae; genus Lithobates; species Lithobates clamitans. The sequence continues at coordinate 7,601,053 of JBBGZY010000498.1, forward strand.
TATCCCCTGTACTTCCGACACCAGTACTAGTGTTAGGCCAATGGTCCTGACCCAGGCACGGGCAGCCCACTAGCACGGAGTACTGGAGGAAAGCTCAGAGTCAGCCTCAGAGCCCAGGAGGGGGACTGTAATGAGGAAAGACCCAGCAAGGTTCAAAGATCCCTTTTTCTTTCAGAGGAAACAGAGGAGCTATTAAAGGCTATATACGACACCCTGGAGCTGGAGGAACCAGAGGACCAGGAGTTGTCTGTACATGACCTTTTATGTGCAGGCCTTCTGCCTAAACAGAGCAGAATCTTTCCGGTACATACGTCCCTAAAAGAGACAGTACTTCAGGAATGGAGGAGACCGGAAAAGGGAGTCTTCTTACCTAAAAATTTGAAAAGAAGGTTTCCTTTCAAAGAGGAGGATACAAAGTTGTGGGAAAAGTGCCCCAGACTGGACAGTTCCCTATCTAAAGTTTCAAAAGGTTCAGAGCTTTCCTTTGAGGACTCAGGCACCCTCAAGGAGCCAATGGACAGAAAGGCAGAAGGGTATTTAAAGAAAGCGTGGGAAGCCTGCTCCGCTAACTTTAAGCCAGCACTAGCCACTACATGCGTGGCTCGTACGCTTGATTTGTGGCTTAAACAGCTCCGAACTCTTCTGGAGTCAGATACTCCTAGGGAAGAAATTTTGGATGCTTTACCAACGCTAAATAAGGCAGTAGCCTATATAGCAGATGCGTCCACGGAGTCTGTAATATTCTCAGCCAGGTCTACAGCATTAATTAATGAAGCCAGGAGGGCTATCTGGCTGAAGTCCTGGGGGGGAGACACAGTTTCAAAGGTCAAACTCTGTTCCCTCCCCTTTAATGGAAATTTGCTCTTCGGGGTACAGGATAGAGCTCTTGGGCTGCCCCCCTCAAAAATTTCACGCAATTCTCCAGAAAGACGTGGAGAAGGCAACAGCTATGTCTTCCCTCCTACAGAGTATGCTGGAGGAGAAGGTGATAAGCTTCATCCCCCCCAACTCTAAGAAAAGGGGGGTTTTATTCTCATGTTTTTTTGATAAAAAAGCCATCAGGAAAATTTCGATTCACACCACCAGAGATTTATTAACCCCTGGGGTCTTCACGGTCTCATTGGACCTAAGAGACGCCTATCTTCATGTCCCTATTCAAGAGGAGTCCATGCAGTTTCTCAGGTTTGCAGTGATGAAGGGGTTCAAAACCCTCTATTTTTAGTTCAATGCTCTGCCCTTCAGATTGGCGTCAGCACCACACATCTTCACGAAGATTCTGGCAGAAGCTCTGTGGACCCTGAGATCGGAGGGAATTCATATAATTCCCTATCTGGACGACCTGCTGATCTTTGCAGACTCAGCAGATGAGGTGAAACAGAACCTGAGCAGAACTATCAGACACCTTCAGCAGCTGGGGTGGCTGGTAAATCAGGAGAAGTCACAGTTGGTACCTACTCAAAGTTTAGTATTTCTAGGATACTTAATAGACTCGACTACATCCAAAATTTTTCTGATGAAAGAAAAAGTGGCAACAATAAGAAGGTGAGAAGCCTCTGCGCATGTACAGAGACCTCAATTCAGGATATAATGAGGGTTCTTGGTTTGATGACAGCAGCCATCCCAGGAGTCCAGTGGGCACAATTCCATACTCGAGCACTTCTGACGTTCATGCTTTCTGTCTGGGTTGTAAAGAAGGAATCGCTTCAGAGGTAGAGATCCCGCAGGAAGTAAAACTCTCAATAGAGCGGTGGTTGATCTCTGCAAATCTCTCTGCAGGTCGACTTTGGTCCCAACAGAGCCCTTTGGCGTTCACCACTGATGCCAGCGGTCAGGGGTGAGGAGCCCATTCAGGCGCACAGATGGCCCAAGGGGTCTGGACCTGGCAGAAAGCCAGCCTCTCCTCCAATGCAAGGGAGCTGAGAGCAGTTCTAAAGGCTCTAGGAGCCTTTGGTCTGACTCTGAAAGGAAGACGCATGCAGATCCTTTCGGACTATATTACCACAGTAAGTTACATCAACAAGCAGGGAGGTACAAGAGTCCCAGGTCTTATGAGGATAGTAGAAAAGATCCTTCAATGGGCGGAGGCAAATCTTTTTTTCCCTGTCTTCAATTCACATAAAAGGGGAATTAAATACTCTGGCAGATGTCCTAAGCAGGGAGATTCTGTCTCAGACAGAATGGTGCTTGAATCGAACAGTGTTCGATCAGATAGTGCAGAAGTGGGGAATCCCACAGATAGACCTTTTTGCTACAAGGCAGAACAGGCAGGTGGAACAATTTTTCTCCCTATAGAGAGATCATCTCAGTCTGGGCCTAGATGCCCTATCCCAGTCCTGGGAGGCAAATCTGGTGTATGCGTTTCCACCTTTTGCCCTCATTCCAAAGATTATCCGGAAGATAAGAGTGTCGAGCACGAAGCTTATCCTGATCGCACCATTCTGGCCAAGGAGGTCTTGGTTCTCAGGACTACTAAGACTCAGCATCAAGGAGCCTTGGAGACTGCCTTACAGGACAGACCTCATATATCGGAGAGGTGAATCATACAGAAGTGAGCTCTCTTTCTTTGACGGCCTGGCTTCTGAGAGGGAGCTGTTAGAGCAGAGAGGGTTAGCGACAAAAGTAATCAATATCATTCTTAGCAGCTGGAAGACGTCCACTAATGCAATTTACAACAAAATCTGGAAAAAATTTGGGGCCTGGCGCCTGCTCAATGACAGAGTGTCAGGAGCCATGATCCTGGCAGTCCTAGATTACCTCCAAGCCGGAGCAGATATAAATCTGGCAGTCAGTACCCCTAATGTGCAGGTATCAACTCTATCTAGCTTTTTACATGAAAGACTGTCAGAAGAGCCACTGGTGAAGAGATTTCTTGCATCCATCAGCCGTAAATGGGTCCCCAAGTCAAGGAGGTTCCCTCCCTGGGACTTATCCACTGTGTTGCAAAGTCTTTGTAAAACACCATTTGAGCCAATAGACGAACTTCCCATAAATCTCTTAACCTTGAAAACAGTGGTTTTGGTGGCCCTAGCCTCCGCTAGGAGGGTTGGTGAGATACAGGTGCTTTCAGTGATTGAACCCTTCTGCATCATCTTGCAAGACAAGATTATCTTTTCGCTGGACCCGGCATTTCTCCCCAAAGTACCGTCTAACTTCCATAGGTCGGAAGAGATCGTGATACCATAATTTTGCAGAAATCCTAAAAACAAAGATAGATGTCAGGAAATGCTTGCTCACTTACACAGAGCGCAGCAAGGAATGGCGACGTTCAACCGGCCTGTTTGTGTTGTTTGCAGGTTCAAACAGGGGAAAAAGGGCATCTAAAAATACCATCGCAAGGTGGATGAAGTCGGCCATACAAAGCAGCATCCCAGACACCTTCGTTAGGAATAAATGCTCATTCCACAGGAGCGGTTTCTACTTCTTGGGCTGAAAGGGCAGGAGTGTCTCCCCTCCAGATTTGCAAGGCTGCCACCTGGTCCAGGTTCCAGAAGTTTGTAAAGCATTACAGACTGGATCTGCTTGCCGGCCAAAGACCAGTCTTTCGGCAGGAAAGTGCTGCAGGCTACGGTCCCGCCCTGATCAGGTAGTCCTATTTTGTCCTCTCTGTAAGCCGTCCTGGAAGATGACTTGGAAAAACAGTGTTATTACCTGTTAACTACTTTTTCCAGGAATCTTCCAGGACGGTGTCAGTTCCCTCCCTTCTTGGTTGCTGATTAGCAATGTAAAACATAGAGTAAAGATGAAGCTACGCTAATGAAGGTTTAATGATTGCTTATTCTAAAGCCTTCCGTTATTTGTTAATACTGAGGGGCTAATACATGTGTGCTGCTTTTATGAAATGTGGATCATGTGTTTCCTGTGCTAGGTGGGAGGAGCCTATCTCTCTTTAAGCTGTCCTGGAAGATTCCTGGAAAAGGTAGTTAACAGGTAATAACACTGTTATAGTTACTCTTATGCTGACTCTACCCTCTCCTCACACAAACCCTAAACTTTAAGGTGTTACTAAACCCAGGATCCTACATTCACTATATCTGGTCTCCCACAGAACATGGAAATGCAGTTATTTTAGTAAGTATAAACTGCTTAATACAAATCAGCAGTATATAGCAGTCTTGTGACTTCTGTCAGTGTCTGGTTAAAGCATGTAGGAGGAGTTTTCATTCTGCTCTGATTATCCTATGAGACTGCAGGACCCCTGACCCTCTGTCTGGACAGTGCTGATTTGGTCTTGTGTTTTGCTTGCGTCTATCTAGCAAGGTTACTCTGTTGTATAAGCAAGGAAGCTGAGATTTCTGCAGTGTGTAAATGTGCTTTTTACTATCCAAAGATGCTGTACATACAAAACTATTACCATCTTAGGAATACAATACAAGACTGACGGATATCTATAACAAGCAAAAATGCCTAGCAAACTGAACAGCCTATGCTCTATAATAGTACAAATACACTTAGAGGTTACTTATCTTCTGTTACTGTATGTTCGTGATCTCCATTGGCAACGATTTTTCGTGAGCATCAGGCACTGTTCTTCTATCATGGGTGGATTTTGATGTTACAGCATGATGGTGTGTGTCCCTACTCACCCCCTTTTATGTGTCAGGCTGTTTGCCATAGTTACTAAACAACAGAAAACATGCCTGTTTACTGTAGCTGTAGAAACAATGGACTGTTGCAAACTGTCAATTGAATACAAAAATGGTACCATTGTCTAATCACCTGACAGTAATCTAACAGTCATTCTTTCAGTTTGAGAGCTGAAAGAACCTCAGACAAGTCTTGTTTACTGTAGCATTAGAGACAATAGCCTGTTAATTGAACTGTCAATTGAATACAACAATATTTACCCCCATTGTATAAAACAGCATTTGTTTGAGAAATCTACTCAAGCCAAAAAACTGACAATATCTCTATGACCAACCACTATTGTGTAATGTTATGTCCCATGTATCGTAAGTCTGATTAATAAAAAAAAAAAATCATATTGTAACAAACGCAACACACCTTGTGCTGATCACATGCACTCTCTCAAGAAAAAAAGAAAAACTCTCTAGCAATACATACCAAACTGAGCATGTGCTGCTTGCCCCCAAGGCTCAGTAGATGATTTGGGGTCAGTGGAAGAAGGCGAGTATCAGAGAAGACAGGTTCAAACAGCCTTTTTACACAATGCAGAGGATTAACCCCTTAGGTTCCACATTGAGTATAGCAAGCATGCTTTCCTTCATATACAGACTGATTTTACTGTTGTGGGTTTAGTAACACTTTTAAGGGGAATTCCACTTAATGTTAACAAAAATTATATGTCTTAAACAAATTGCCACACAAGCCGTTTTTCTGTTTTTAAAAATTACTTTTCCATTTTACACTGAAGCTGCTATAATTTTTTTAAACTGTCAAAAATTTAAACGCAATATGGCAACCCAATGGCATTCTATACACACTTTCTAAACAGGATGCCCCCAGAATTGTCATTTTCTGCCTGTGTGATTGGCCCACTAATTTTAAGCATCATCTGGAATAGGAATTTCATTTTTGTTGAGATACTCCCTAAGGGTTATTACTTCTGAAGAAATTTAGACCCTGCAACTTTACCCATTAGAACACCAAGAGTGCACCCGGTGGTGGAACACAGAACCCCCCCCCCCCCAATCCTTATTCAGGAATCAGTCTTGCAAGGAAGCTTTTTCTATTCGTATTTTACTCTTTGTTGTATTTGGTTTCAAACTGTTCACACATGTACGGATGAGCTGCAGAGAAATCTCAGCCATGTCTCAAATTTAAATATAAAAGGTAACTGCTTGCACATTGGACAGTGGGGATGTAAGATGCAATTTGATTGGTTTACACCCATTCAGACTGCCTTTTCTGCCATCAGTGTGGCTGGCCATATCAATATTTTCTTGGGTTACTCACTTCAGAGAAAGAAACATCGCTAATGGGTTGATCCTCATGAGTATAGGAAGCTTTAGATTAGCCATTTTCTTTTTACTTCAAAGAAAAATCAAAATATGTTAGAGTTCTTGGCAATGGAAAAACTAGAACATACCTGATATGCTATTTTTCATTTGCAGTGCCACCACCTTATCTTAAACTCACTCTTAATGATGGGTTAAAGCAATATTAAACTGAAAAGCAAACTTTTTATTTATTTTTTATACTGCAACTTAATTCTTGAATGTGATAGCTGTACTAGTTTTCCTTTTTAGGCTTTCATTCTTTTCTTTTTTACTTAGTGAACCTGCCAGTAAGTCTGTTGTTTTTATTCAGAACAAGCTATCCTGCAGATGTATCAGTTTGACATTGAAGGGTGCTTACGTTTAATCAGCTTTTATTCATTTATGTAAAACCTTTAGCCCAAAAGGAAAAAAATACTGTTGCTGTAACTGCTTATAAAGTATTAGCTTGAGTTTTCCTACAATTTGTTAGTGTATTTAAATTTTCTAGTACATCTAACACTCCCCTCCCCCCAGACTGACAATGCTGCTGTCCAAAGGTTTCTCTGTGCTCCTTCATCCGGATTGTCGGCATCCTAATACGGGCGGTGTCCTATTTGTCAAATCACCAGGTGAAAATGAGGAAAAAAAAAGCCTAAAAAGTTACCACATCTAAGCTACAGTATATGACATTTTTGATTTTGGGTTTAATACCACTTTAAAGCAGTTGTAAAGGTAGATTTTTTTTAAAAAGAATAATAAACATGTTGGTATGCACATGGTATTGCACAGAGCAGCCCCAAACCTCCTCTTTTGGGGTCCCCCACCAGTGCTCTCCCCTTCTGTTCTTGGTGCACCCCCATAGAAAGCTGCTTCCTGTGGTGGTGCACCTGTGGGCTCGCTCCTGAGCTGGGCTGTTAGCGTCTATTGAAACACACAGCTCGATTCGGACCCACCACCTGCTTCCTCCTCACAGTTTTTTAATGATAGCAGCTGGAACCAATAACCCCCACTGCTGTCTCTGAGCCTGTGAGAGGGGAAAAAAGAGAGCCAATGCTGCTGAAGATGGGCACAGCACTGGACTGATACTGGACTCGGGTGGGTATTTAGGGAAAGGGTGGGGGGCACAAGTGGAAGGCTTTCTACCTTAATGCAGGCAATGCAATAAGGTTATAAATCTTCTGGCTTTAGAATCACTTTAACATGTAATTTAGCCAGAATTATGCACTCAAATTGTAGCGCAGACTAATTTGCTTCTGGTTATTGACACTTATTGTTTTTTAACACAGAGGGAAAATATCACAAACAAATCAAGATTGTAGAGAATTCAACGGGTTACAGTTATGAAAACCTTTTCAAGCCATACGTGGATGAAACTCTAACAGAAGTGTGGGTGGAGGACCCATATATTCGGCACACTCATCAAGTAAGTGTGAACAGGGTTGTCCAGGAGGCAGTAGTTATTCTCACACATAGGAATTCTGTATATATCGAAGCCTGACTATATTTCCAGTACTATAGGAGGTAGAAATGTGCTTATACTGCTACCTGTATAGTTATATTTAATGTGCTTATGTGGATTATATTTAAGTATTTCACTGTAGCTTAGTTCCAAAAGATTAACTTGGTGACAAGCACTAGATACCTCAAATTCAATAGGGATTTGTTATTGTTATTTTCATATTTTGTTCTACATTTATTTGTTTCTGTGGCACCGAAAGATCTGTGTAATATCTCACCAGCAGAATTTAGCTCTCTAAGCCCAAGTTCACACTGACAGCAGGAATTCGATCCCTGCATTGTCAGTCCCGACTTTGGGGGCGATTTCAGAGACATCTGTGCGGGTTTCTGCACAGATTTCAATGGAAATCGCACCCCCAAATCACCAAAAGTAGTACAGGAACTACTTTTGGAAATCGGTGCGGCACTGCCAATGTGGCGTTGCACCGATTCGGACGCTGCCATTGCTGGCAATTGCCGCCGCTTTGATATGTAAAATTGCATCAATGTGAACCAGGGCTAAGTTGGATGGAGGTTTAGGGCCTCTAAATGGAGTCCTAATCAGGAAAGCCTATTACAGTGCTGTCTTTAACCACTTGCCGACCGGCTCAAGCCGATATACGACGTCCGATCTGTCCGCCACAATGTCGGTATCGTGATAAAAATCGCAGATCGCCGCCATTACTAATAAAAAAAAATAAAATAATAAAAATACCATAAATCTATCCCCTATTTTGTAGACGTGATGACTTTTGCACAAACCAATCAATATAGGCTTATTGCGAATTATTTATTTTTGTTTTATTCTTTTAACAAAAATATGTAAAAGAATACATATCTGCCTAAAATGAGGGAGAAATTAGTTTTTTATATTTTTTTGGGGGGGGGGGGATATTTACTATAGCAAAAAGTAAAAAATATTGCTTTTTTTTTTTTTCTCAAAATGTTCGCTCTTTTTTTTTTTGTTTATAGTACAAAAAATAAAAACCGCAGAGGTGATCAAATACCACCAAAACAAAGCTCTATTTGTGGTAAAAAAAAAAGGACATCAATTTTGTTAGGGTACAATCAGTTAAAGTGATGCACGATCAGTTAAAGTGATGCAGTGCCGTATCGTAAAATAGGGCTTGGTCAGCAAGGGGGTAAATCCTTCCGGGGCTGCAGTGGGTAAAGCTGCCATTAACCTTTTTACATTTTGGTAGTTTGCTCTTTCCAGGACTCTCAATCTGTTCAACTGTACCATGAATGCGTGACATAACTTACCTTCCTCTTTAGAAATTAAGCTTTGACATGCAGAGCCCTCTGATGGGATAAAAGACAGGAAGGCAACTTACCAACAAAAGAATACACCAGACACAAAGCTTGGATAATAACTGGCCACGGCCGTTTAATGTTGGTTTAAAACAATATATATTGACTAATAAAATTAATTTTCAATAAATGCCAACGCTGCTGTATCATAAATAATTCAATATTTAAACTTCCCAAAATTACTCAAATTCAGCTTTATAATACTTTTAGACCCAGTCATTAAAACTCAGGGCAACTTGCATAGTGCTCCAAATGCCCCCCTTGATTTCAAGGTGACCTTACCACACAATATCTTGGCCGCAACAAAAATAACTTTTTATTTATTTTATTTTGGGGTTGGGAGGGTGGGGAGCACCACGGCTGTTCCTTCTGAGGCAAATGAGCCCCCCAGAAACAGAACCCCTTTTTATAGGCAGTCTCAGGGGGTTCTGGAATATTCCGGTTGAATTCACATTGCCCACTCTAGTAAGCCATGTGACCTCAATTTTAAATGAACCAATTATAATCAGGCTCTTATCTAGCCTGAATATACTGTGGCAGGACTCACATGGCCTACCCCTATATGCCATGACCTCACCTCAGGTCACTAAACCTACACAAAGCTCACAAAGGGGAGTCTTGAAACATCCTCCTGTCGTAATCCCATATTTTCATTCTTCTTGACAGTTAAGCCTGTAAAAATGTGAGGTATACATAAACTGTTACTTTCCAGGTAAATGTTACAAAAATGTCTTGCTGTGTCCCTATAAAATAAACTAAGGCTTCTCTTGCATGTTGACAGATCCCATTGATCATCTTCAATAATTTTATTTTCAACCTTTTTGTCAATCAGAATTTTACAGTGTAGATCCCTGCTGTTGCCGATTAATATACTGTAGGAGTGCCTACAGGACCCCTATAAATTATGACCTTAAGAAGAAAGTAATAGATTATGTGACTATTTTTGTTTCGCATGATGTAAATGAACAAAGACATATTGGATGTTTTGGTTGTTCATGTTGCAGATTAAAGCGTTCTAGTAAGAATAATTGATTGCAAACGATTGTTTTGTTTGTATTTCATACTCATTTGAACTGTCTTTATTTTTACAGCTGTATAACTTTTTACGGTTTTGTGAAATGCTTATTAAGGGGCCTTCCAGGATCAAGAAAATCAACTTACTGACTTCAAGAGATGAAGTAGGTTTATCAGTATTTCTGGTCATATACTGTATATGGGCTAGGATGATTTTAACTCATTACAAAAGCTCAGTTTTATTAATGAATCAAAATTACATAATTTGATATAGCACACCAAAACCTTCACCATACACCAATAAAAGCACAATTGATAACGTTGTCAAGTACTATAAAAACATAGATCGGGCTCGCAGACTCACCACCATACACACACTGATACAAGCAACAGAGAGGTAAATCGCAGCTATAAATGAAATGGGTACCAGCAGTAGCTGATAAGTGGGGGTAGCCACAGGGGGAAAGGAGAACAGAGATCAGTGGTAGGTCTTAATCTACTAAGGTGGAGGTGAGTCACTAGATAGTACTGTATATAAACTCATGCTAAGCTAGACCTCCACAAGGTCGCAATTCAATGTCAATCTGATTGATCCTCCACAGAGTGTGGTGAGATCCTAAGTGGTGACACAGGGGTTAATATGCGAGGTAGTGCAGTCCAACTGTCTCTGTAACAGGCCAAGTGGCCTTTCAAACAAAATATCACAATGCTATGCTGGTATCCACTATAGCACAGCCCTTAGTGAAGTCGCCCATCAGCACATGTAAAGCAAAAATTCATGGCAGTCGCATCAAGCAATAAGCAGGTGCAACCAGAGCAGCAGGGGAGGAGAGCAAGAACAACGGACACCTAAACACAGTCTTCACCTAGCGAGCCACATAGTAAGGAGGCAGCTCATATGAACAGTTATAGTCGTGGGAACCACCTCTCGATAATCTCACCCAGAGGTTGTGTAAGGTCACTAGCTGCTCCTGTTGACATCCATCGACTTTGTGCTGTATCCCCAGCCACGGCTAACGCTTGTGCACAGGCCGACTCAGTGCCATCTTAGTATGATGGGGTCAAGCCGCCAGGCTCTAGCAATCAGTGTGAAGTGGCAGGTGGATGAGCCGCATGGAGTGATTTGGAGTGCAGGCAGGATGACGTAATAACTTCAATGCATTTCGCTCACTGGGTCACGTGAGCTTCTTCAGGACACTGTGGCTGTCGCATAACACGCTTATAAAGGGGCTGACAATGTAATTTCCAGATTTAACTCCTCGATAGCCACAGTATCATTCTATCAAGATCATAATTATTCGTGAGAATTATTGGCAAGTGCATAAAGTCCTGAAGTAGACTAAAGAGTCTAAAGCTAAATACACATTATACCCATCTGGGTTTTCCATGCATTCAAAAATACGTGAAAAAGGAGAGGACCTGTGAACCACTTTAGAGAGGTATAAAGGAATTTACAAAAATCACCCTTAGATGATAATATATTCAAGATGCTCCAACGCATATGTCAGGGGAAAGGAGGGGAAAAGAGGGGGAGAGGAAAAGGAAGGTGGAAAGGGGGGGGGGGAAAGGGAAAGGAGGATAACCTAACAATATAGGGAACCATTCACATAGGCAATATAAGGGAGAGAGGCACCAAAGTCTCCAATCTAAAAGTCCACTCCTTTTCCTTCCGCAGGGGGCTGTATAAAAGTCATCCCTGTGGTTGGATAGATTAAGCACAACAAAGCCTTTTATCTTGAGACCTTCCGAAAAAGCGTTTATGGAAGGTCACAAAATGTTGAACAATGGAAACATTATAGTGTTTGTTTTTTATACTCCCAAGAAGTTCATGGACACACAGTTGCCGTTTTAGTTGTACCAACATAGTTTTCTTTGTCGGACATCACAGGACACAGAGCCACAGTAATTACTGATGGGTTATATAGTTATCACTAGGTATTGGACACTGGTCACACCCTAATCAGGAAGTTCAACCCCCTAAATAAACCCTCCCCTTCCAGGGATACCTCAGTTTTTTTACGCCAGTGTCTTAGGTGTTGAACGTGCAAAGATGTCCTGTGCTGAAGCTCCAAAGGGAGCATCCTAGATCCTATACTGGGGCAAGCCAGGCCAACCGGATCCATTCAAAGTGTCTTTCATGGCCGAATTGGATGGTACCCGGGCCTCGTGTCCGAAGAAACGAGGTTTTACCTGTAACGCTTCTCTTTTTAGAGAGCTGGACCCCGCAGATCAGAAAATGGCATTAAACTTCCTAATTTCTGGTGAGGTGCTTTACAGGGCCAGAACTGAAGGATCCCCCTACTCGTAGGGGGCCCCGGTCTCTGACGGTTTTCACAAACGGAGCCCACCGTGAGAAGTGAAGATTGGGTCTGTGTAGACTGAACACTGCGGCTGGATAAGGTAAGAGGAGATTCCACAGAATTTTTGAATTCTAGTGGCTTTTCTCCTTTAAGGTATATGCATGCTATGCCTATTGTGACCACCGGGGGCAGCCAAGAGCACTAACCTTCTCATGCTTGATTCTGTCTCAGCGTTCGCTGCACAGGCTCTCCCACTGGCTCCAAGGTAAGATGGTGGGGGGTTTTCTCAGCTGGGATGTTCCCCCCAGGCTAGGGAGAGGCTTAGGTATGCTGTAAGGCGGGTTAGACCGCACTGTCACAGCCGCTGCCGCCGCCGCTGCCGAAGCCGCCATTGCAATGCAGGGCCCATCACTGCTGCCCTCCTCCTTATTCCTCCACCCCCAGCCCTCCTTCAGGCTTGTCAGGAAGGGTCGGCTTGCGCGGGAAGCTCTCGTTTTTAAAAAAAAAAAAAAAAAAACGGGGGGGCGGGGCGTCAGCACAGCGTCAGCATGCTTAGACGCCCACAGTGCCAAAAAGCATGGCTATTTAAAGCTCACTTTACATTTGCTCTGAGCCTTTGAGGGACACAGAGCTGACAGTCGCATGTAAGGTGGGACACAGGCATTCCCCTAGGCTGTATTTACTCAGGAACACCAGACTGGCAATTTGGTAGCAAGGCTTTTGCCAGACTACATCGCTCAGCAGTCAGTGTTCATTTTTTGATACCTCACACCTTGTTGCTTTGCACTATGGGTAGAAGAGGTTCAAGCACCCCAAGAACCAGAGACACTAGGGGATCTCGTTCAGGTTCTGAGGATCCCCTGTCTTCTACACCCTCCCCTCCTGAGGGACCAGGGGCGGCTGGACAGGGAGAGCCATTGGGGTTAGGGGCTACACCTGCTTCCGGCACTTCAGCCCCTGTGTACATTACACAAGAGGTTTTTTCCTCAACCACTACTGGATTAGAGAAAAGATTAATGGCCGTGATTACATCTTCTCTCAGTGGAAGAAAATGCACTAGGCCTTCCTCTGTTCCCCAAGACCCTCAGACAGAGGAGCTCTGGGATAAAGGAGATGAATCCCTTTCAGAGGATCGGGATGGGACGGATGATTCCTCTTCGGAGGAATCAGGTGGAGAGGGACCCTCTGCGACTTCCCAAGAGGAGAAAGTCTTAGTGCAGATCCTTACTGGATTGGTCCGCTCCACATTTAAGTTGCCCCTACCTGAAACTGCTACAGAATCCTCTTCTGCTTTGGGGTCACTGAAACCTTTCCAAGCAGCACATGCTTTTCCTGTTCATAATTTACTTGAAAAGCTCCTTTATTCTGAGTGGGATCACCCAGATAAGCGATTTCTTCCGCCGATTTCTTCCGCCGAAAAAGTTTTCTACGCTTTATCCCATGGAAGAAAAATTTATTAAGAGGTGGGGAATGCCGGCCATTGATGCGGCCATTTCCTCTGTAAATAGTAGTCTGACTGGTCCTGTAGACAATGCTCAGATGCTCAAGGATCCTGTGGATAAAAAGATGGAATTCTTATTGAAAGATGTTTTTTCCTTAGCAGGATCAGTGGCCCAACCTGCAGTAGCAGCGATTGGAGTCTGTCAATACTTAAGAGACCATGTTAAGCAGGTCATCAAAGTATTACCTGAACAGCAGGCCCAGGGGTTTGCTAACCTTCCTGCGGCTTTATGTTATGTTGTTGACGCCATCAGAGATTCTATCGTGCAGACCTCTCGCCTTTCGCTTGGGTTGGTGCATATACGTAGAATCTTATGGTTGAAGAACTGGTCAGCCGAAGCACCATGTAAGAAGCTCCTGGCTGGGTTTCCCTTCCGTGGTGAAAGGTTGTTTGGAGAGGACTTGGATAACTATATCAAGAGAATCTCTTGTGGGAAAAGCACTCTCTTACCTGATAAGAAGAAGAGTAAGCGTCCCTCTTTTAAGCGGACTCTTTCCCCAGCGACAGGGGCATCAGCCTCCAGGCAGTCACGACGGTCTCCTCCGTCTGGGGCAAGAAACAAGAGTCAACCCCAGGGACACAAGAAGTCCTGGGGGAAGAAGTCTTCTAGACAAGACACTAAGGCCTCTTCATGAAGGGGCGCCCCGCTCGCTCGAGTGGGGGGGAAGACTGCTGCAGCTCCCGGGGCCCTGGCAGGAGGACTTCCAGGACAGATGGGTAATCTCCATGGTAACTTTAGGTACAGACTGGAGTTCTAAGAAATTCCCTCTCCTCGTTTCCTCAGATCAGGTGTTCCCAGAGAACCAGAAAAGAAGCAGTCGCTCCTTCTAGCGATAGAGCGACTTTTGTCGCAAGAGGTCATTGTGGGGTTTCCCACAAAGGATCAAGGATTGAGGCTCTATTTCAATCCTTTTATGGCCCAAAAACCAAATGGGGATGTCAGACCCATTTTGGATTTAAGAGATCTGAATCGATTCCTAAGGATGCAGTCCTTCCGTTTGGAATCAATTCGGACAGTAGTCTCCACCCTGCAGGGAGGAGAATTTTTTGACATCAATAGGCATCAGAGATGCAGGCCTACCTGTGCCCATTTTTCCTGCTCAACTGAAGTGTCTGCAGGCAGAGATCATTGCTCTAAGGGAGCTGATTCTGACAGTCAGGACCAAGAAGGGTCCTTCTGTCCGCCTTTGTATGAGGCTACTGGGGAAGATGGTGTCTTCATTCGAAGCAGTTCCCTATGCTCAGTTCCAGTCAGGACTGCTGCAACACAGTATTCTGTCGGCCTGGAACAAGAAGGTTCAGGCATTAGACTTTCCAATGCACCTGTTGCAGGCGGTGCATCAGAGCCTCAGTTGGTGGATCATACCCAAAAACCTGCAGAAGGGGAAATCCTTCCTACTGGTTGCCTGGGATCCTCTTGCAGGCAGGACGGATGCGTTGGTGATTCTGTGGCATTGGTTCTCACTGATTTATGCATTCCCTCCTATTCTGTTACTGCCACGGCTCCTTCGCAGGCTCAGGCAAGTAAGGAAGTCGGCACTTCTGGTGGCCCCCGTTTGGCCCAGAAGAACTTGGTAGGCAGAAATAGCAAGGATGGCGGTGGGTTCCCGGTGGACCCTACCGGTACGCCCAGGCCTGTTATCTCAAGGTCCAGTGTTCCAGCCTGCCTTACAAACGCTAGATTTGACGGGTGGGCTATTGAGACCCACGTTCTGAAAAGTCATGGGCTTTCAGGTCCTGTCATATCTACCTTGATCAATGCAAGGAAGCCAGCTTCCAGAATGATTTATCATAGAGTCTGGAAATCTTATGTATCCTGGTGTGAATCCAGGGGTTGACATCCCAGGAAATATGTCATTGGTAGAATTCTTGATTTTCTACAATTAGGATTAGAGATGAAGCTGGCCTTGAGTACCATCAAGGGCCAGGTCTCGGCCTTATCAGTGTTGTTTCAACTGCCGCTTGCTTCGCATTCTCTGGTCCGAAACTTTATGCAGGGGGTGATGCGTCTTAATCCTCCGGTTAAGGCGCCCCTAAACCCCTGGGACT
The DNA here is from genome assembly GCA_037952925.1 of Lithobates clamitans. Taxonomy (NCBI): domain Eukaryota; kingdom Metazoa; phylum Chordata; class Amphibia; order Anura; family Ranidae; genus Lithobates; species Lithobates clamitans. The sequence continues at coordinate 7,616,661 of JBBGZY010000498.1, forward strand.
TGAACTTGGTTCTATCGGTGTTACAGAAACAACCTTTTGAACCAATACGTCAGATTCCTTTGGTCTTGCTGACGAGGAAACTAATTTTTCTGGTAGCCATCTCTTCTGCTAGAAGAGTATCAGAAATAGCAGCTCTTTCCTGTAAAGAGCCTTACTTGATTATACACAAGGATAGAGTGGTACTGCACCCTCATCCTAGTTTTCTACCGAAGGTGGTTTCAGATTTTCATCTAAACCAAGACATTGTTCTGCCTTCCTTTTTTCCAGATCCCTGTTCTTCGGAAGAAAGGTCACTACATTCTTTGGATGTAGTAAGAGCAGTCAAGACCTATCTAGAGGCAACTGCTCAGATTCGCAAGACGGATGTCTTGTTCATGCTGCCAGAGGGTCCCAATAGAGGACAGGCAGCGTAAAAAGCGACCATTTCTAAATGGATTCGACAATTGATTATTCAAGCTTACGGTTTGAAACAGAAGGTTCCTCCGTTTCAGATCAAGGCACATTCCACAAGGGCTATTGACGCTTCTTGGGCAGTGCATCACCAGGCCTCTATAGCTCAGATCTGCAAGGCCGCAACCTGGTCTTCAGTTCATACATTCACCAGATTCTATCAGGTGGATGTGAGAAGGCATGAGGATATCGCCTTTGGGCGTAGTGTGCTGCAGACAGCGGTACAGGGTCCTCAGGTCTGATAGCACCCTACCGGGTTGTGATTTCCCCCCCCCTCAGTTGGCATTGCTTTGGGACATCCCATTAGTAATTACTGTGGCTCTGTGTCCCGTGATGTCCGAGAAAGAAAATAGGATTTTTTATAACAGCTTACCTGTAAAATCCTTTTGTTTCGTTGGACATCACGGGACACAGAGGTCCCGCCCCTCTTCTAATACACTTATATTGCTTTGCTACAAAAATTGAGGTATCCCTGGAAGGGGAGGGATTATATAGGGGGTTGAACTTCCTGATTAGGGTGTGACCAGTGTCCAATACCTAGTGATACCTATATAACCCATCAGTAATTACTGTGGCTCTGTGTCCCGTGATGTCCATCGAAAGAAAAGGATTTTACAGGTAAGCTGTTATAAAAAATCCTATTTTTGCACAGGCACTCTAATATCTGGAGAACCCATGCCGTTCCACAATTCACAAATAGTTTTATGTAGATATGAGCATAAAAATCCACAATAGAAGCACTGGGGGATTCTATAAGTCTATACAGCCACAGACCAGTGTTGTAGAAGCTGGTGGCTGGTAGATGTAGTTCCATATCAATGGAAGACCAAAACAGTTGGTGCAAACATATAAAATATATTGTTTATTGGTCCAACAACAAACTTAAGAGAGAAAGAAGCTCCTATGTGGACATAGGTGGCAGAGGGGTGGATGGGATCAGTGGCAGAGGGATGGATGGGATCAGGCAGAGGGGTGATGGTAGTGGAGGGATGGGATCAGTGGTACTGGCACTCACCAGCTCTTAGTGTCAGTCGATTCCCCCTCCTCCATGCTGCTCAGTGTGTTTTCTCCCTTCTGGTGCCTCCAATGAAGCCTCTCCTGATGTCGGATCTCCTCGAGCTCCATCCCCTGCACTGTACTGCCTGTCAGCACATCAGCTGACTTTCTACTTCAGTGTACATCTCTGTGGGTGGGGAAGGGGAGGGGGTTTTATACACTAGGCAGGTTCTGCCTCTGTCTCCAGGAGAGGCAGAGCACTACACACATGGAGCTCCGGAAGACGTCATTGGACATTGATTCGGCCGAGTCGCAGCATCGTTGCAGAATCGCGAAAGTCTGAATCGCAATGCATCGATGCTGCGATTTATATTCAACACCCCTACTCATTGCATATAAACAGGCAGTACAGCGCATAAAGTTAAATACACAATGCTAAAAAGTCCAACATAGAAAAGATGCAGGCAAAATCCAGTAATTCCTCCAGTGACAGTAGTGACATGGAAAACTTGCAGAGTGACTGTAGTGACACGTCTTGATCGTGACGTCACCTGCGCTCCGCTCGTCCATCCTGTATGGGACATCCACTTCACCCACGCTTGTATCCTTCGCACTGGGGCACAGTGCATCTGATTGGGAGTGTTTCCGATACTTTTTTAATAAAGTTTTAGCATTATTCAGAGAGCACTAGATTTTTTTCCATATCTTTTACATGTGAATACTGCCTGCATGTTCGCTGTTGAAGCTGTTGAAGCCTGATCCTGCATACATCTCCTGCTGTTACTATCCCTGTGAGGGAACTGCAGTTTTGACCTGACTGATTTAACTCAGGGGTCCATCTATTGAGGTGAGCGGCTAGTGTCACCGAAGGTGGAGGTCCTTGTTTGTCACTACAGTCACTCTGCAAGTTTTCCATGTCACTACTGTCATTGGAGGAATTACTGGATTTTGCCTGCATCTTTTTTATGTTGGACTTTTTAGCATTGTTTATTTAACTTTATGCGCTGTACTGCCTGTTTATATGCATTTTTTTGGGATTTGATAAATTTACCCTCAGTATCACAGCTGCTTTTAGCTAGGGTTTGTGGTCTGCGCTGGTTGATTTTGTTTACATTTACCCCTACTCATTGGTCATCTCCTTGAATTACAAACTGTTCCTAGCATAAGAGGCAGACCTTATCACTTAGAGGGAGTGGGACTATTTTCGGGTGGATGAATATAATACCCCCACCATCTATGTATTCCTCAAGGTACATAAGAACCTAACAATTCCCCCAGGAATGCCCATAATATCAGCCATCAAAGGACCCCTGGAACAAATTGGCAAATTCTTAGATGCCCTAATTAAGGGAATGGTGACAGAATTACCATCTTATGTCCAAGATACAAGAGATGAGCTGTTGAAGATAGTTCAGAGTGGACCATCCTAGTCTGTATCGACATTGAGTCCCTTTATCACCCCAATCCCGCATGGGTGCCCAAAATGAGTTCATCCTGGAGCTCCTAGCTTTTGCCTTAAACCATAAATATTTTAGGTTTTCTGAGGTGAACTTCTGACCGATAAGTAGACTCTCCATGGGGGCTTACGTTTGTTTCTATCTTGGATGGTGGGAGGAGGATATGGTCTACTGCTCCCCGATGTCCCTAATGTACCGATGTTCAGCTATCGCTGAGGTACATCGATGATCCTGGTTATATGAAATGTATCAATTGAAGAACTGCAGGATTTCCTGGTGGAGTTGAATGCAAATAATAATAGAAACATCAGACTCGCATATACTTTTGATCACAATAAAATTTCCTTCCTTGACCTTTCCATTTTCATTGAGAGGCTAAAACCTTCAGGAAAGAGACAGCGGCCAACACTCTTCCTTTGGCCTCTAGTCATCACTCTAAACCATTTATTAGGGGTGTCCCAATAGGGCTGTTCCTGCGTATACACAGAAACTGTTCTGTGGACAGTTTTTTGGACTTGAAGCAGATGAGCTCAATGGGAGATTTTGTGAGAGGGGATACTCCCATAGGACAATCGGATGCTCCAGCAAAATGACCTCAGCACAGAAACAGGAGTTCCTCCTGATCACACGTGAAAAAGATCCAACCCTGCAGCAAGCTGCTCCAGTTCACATTATTGCTCATTATGGATCCCAACGAGAGGAGGTACATGCTAATCAAGCAATGGCACATTCTGACACAGTCACCTGGTATGTCTAAGATTGTGGGCCCTAGACCTCTGTTAGTTGCTAGAAGGGCCAGAAACTTAAGGGATAATCTGGTGAAATCTGAATTTGTACAAACCCCTCTAGGAATTGGCTCACTGACCTACCCTGTTTTGAATGGTATGTTCCCATGTGGACACTGCCATATCTGCAGTTTTTGGATCGAACCGATAGATTCACCGATAAAGACCGGCATAGGGTCTAATACATAACAGTTTGTGAATTGTAGAATGGCATGGGTTCCCTAGATTTTTTGAAAGGGCACTCTAATATGTTGGTAAAACTAAATGCCAACTGCGTGTCCGCATCGGTGAACACCTTGGGAGTATAATTGAAAACAAAACACAATAAGGGTGCCATTGCTCAACATTTTGCGACCTTCCATAACGCTTGTCCGGACAGTCTCGAGCTAAAAGGCTTCTTTGTGCTTAAGCTAACAATCCATTTAATGCAGTCCTCCTGTGGAAGGAAAAGGAGTGGATTTTTAGATTGGTGACACTGGTGCCAAAGGGACTCAACACTCAATTAAGTATGCAGATGTTTCTTGATCCATAGCTTGTAATTTCTAATGGAATTGGGAGCTCTCTCTCCCTTATATTGTCTCCTTATGTGTATGGTTCCCTATATAATTAGGTTATCCTTCTTTCCCTCCCTCTCCTCCCTTCACCCCTCCTCCCCCTCTTTTGCCTCTCCACTTCTTCTTCCCTCCTTTCTCCTGAGATATGTGTTTGAGCATCGTGGATATTTTATCATCTAAGGGTGATTTTTGTAAATTCCTTTACCCCTCTCTGTGGTTCACCGGTTCTCTCATTTTTCGGGGATTTTTGAATGTATTCAAAACCCAGGTGGGTATGTGTAGCTTTATCTCTTTAGTCCAATTCAGGACTTTATGCATTTGCCAATAATTATCACAAATAATTATGATCATGATGTTGATAGAATGATACTGTAGCTATCGGGGAGTTAAACCCGGAAATGACGTCAGCCCCTTTATAAGCCCATGATGCGACAGCCACAGCATCCTGAAGAGGCTCACGTGACCCAGTGAGTGAAATACTTTGACGTTATCACGTGATCCTGCCTGCCCTCCAGACCACTCCATGTGGCTCATCCACCTGCCACTCCACATGCCACGCCGCCAGGCACTAGCAATAAATCACGTGAGTAGCCATTTTCCTGGATTTTAATAAATATCAGTTGGTTTTATGATATAAGCACTATTGGTGATCCTTTCTTTATATATGCTTTTTGGTGAGGCTATTATGATGTGAGGCAGTGGCATCAAGGAGGAGGAATGAGGAGAAAAGGATACCATATACCTGGTGGCACTAGAAAGCGTGTTTGACCGAACTTAAATGTGAGGTCGCATTCATTCAGGTGAGAGTACACCAAAGGGGGAGCACGAGTGAGGTGTCACACAGGCATATTAATTGAGCACTTTTAAAAAGTAAATGGAGTGAGAATCACTAGGAGGTATTGGTTTATGGCAGCACTGCCATCAATAAATAGTTTTTTTTCACTGGAATGACACTAAAGACTGCACTTATGTTCATATTTATTTTCGTAAACAGTGATTTATTGGCACAATAATTGTGTGAATTTTCATATATGCATTTACATATTTTTACACCTGTGTGATCATTCACAGAAAGAAATCTTGGAATTGTTATTAATATTAATTTTGTCTTTGAGATTAGACACTATATAGGTTTTTAAATTTCGCATTGGTCAATAGGAGCACGGCACATTGGTTTCTTTGGCATGACTTCATCAAATTGAGATGGCACTGAGTCAGCCTGTGCACAAGCGTTAGCCATGGCTGGGGATACAGCACAAAGACAATGGAGGTCGACAAGAGAAGCTAGTGACCTTGCACAACCTCCGGGTGAGATTTTTATTGGGAGGTGATTCTCGGGACTATAACTGCTCATATGAGCTCCCTACTTACTATGTGGCCCGGTGAAGACTGTGTTTGTGTCCGTGGCTCTTGCTCTCCCCTGTTGCTCTGCTGCACATGCTTATTGCTTGATTGCTTGAAGCATATGCCATGAATTTATGCTTTACATGTGCTGATGGGCGACTCCACTAATGGCCATGCTATAGTGCAGTGGTTCTCAACACTGTCCTCAAGTACCCCCAACAGGCCATGTTTTGGGAATTAGCTGTCCAAAATAGCAAGCCATTGACTCTGAATTAAAGCACCTGTGCAAGATAAAGGAAAACCTGCAAACATGGCCTGTTGGAGGTACTTGAGGACAGGGTTGAGACCCACTGCTATAGTGGATACCAGCATAGCTCTGTGATACTTTGAATGGCCACTCGGCCTCTTAGATTGACAGTTGGACTGTACTACCTCGCATATTAACCGTTTCACCACTTAGGATCTCACTACACTTTGTGGAGGATCAATCAGATTGACTCTGAATTGTGACCCTGTGGAGGTCTAGCTTAGTATTTGAGATTATATACAAATACTAAGTGACTCACCTCCACCTCGGTAGATTAAGACCTACCACTGATCTCTGTTCTCCTTTCCTCCTGTGAATACTCCCACTTATCAGCTACTGCTGGTCCCCATTTCATTTAAAGCTTCTATTTACCTCTCTGCTTAGTACTTAGTATGGCTTTAGAAAGGAAGTGATAAACAAGACACCTAGGTAGCAGATTTGTTTTTATTATTTTTACGCTGTTGTCTTGATGATGATGATGATGATGATGATTAGCGATAGTGTAAGAGAACTTCAAGTGCACATTTGTATGTTCTTGCTGTGTATAGAAATAAAGGGCTATATATATTTTTTTGTATGATTCAGATAACAGCAGTGTACTTGTTTGCCTACACTAGGTGCTGAAGACAGAATCAATTTGATGGTTCTTACAAGTTCCTTAAGCAGAGGCTGTTTACATTTCTGTTTGTGTTTGTTGTAAAGCATTGTGTTGTGTATATTAAAAACATTATAATTTCTATTTTTATCAGATTTATTTTTGTTTACGCTTAAAACATGTCAAGTTTTCTAACTGTTTTATTTGAAGCAGGAAAATGGGAAAGATCAACAGATGTGCATTCTGCAAGAGATAAAAATCTCCCTTTTGGATTATGGTGTTATATTAGAGTTCAGCTTTTCCCCATCCATCCACGACCGGGAGATCAGGTAGACAACTAACCTAAATCTGTCTTGCTTACTGGTATTGATATAAAGTACTGTTGCATTTCCAGAATCCTCGTTATTTAGTATCAGCTGGCATTTGATATTTTCCTGACACCTTAGGTTCTAACATACGTTTTAGTATTTATTGCAGCATTTGGTGTACAAAGGCTCTATACATGTCTCCCCATGCAAAGGAACATTGGTGTGGTTTCAATATTTGCGCACAGATCAGATGCAACTCAAAAGGCACTCGGAAGCATCCCAAACACATTCCAAATACAATCCTAATGCTCTAAGGCAGGGTTTTCTTAACCTAGGGCCCGTGGATCGCTAATGGATGGATTTCAGGGGATCTGTAAGGGTCAAATAAAAATAACATTTACTTTCACTATACAGCCCTCCCCTTGTCCCAATCAGTGGTTTCCCATTAAAATAAATTAAACAAAACGCACCCTGCCACTGGTTATAGCACCAACCGCTAAGCGTCTCTTGAATCGTTGCCATTCCATGATAGTATGTGCTAATTTTCATGTAGTAGTAGTAGTCACAAGAGGATTGTATTTCATTTTTGTAATGAGTGGCCATTACTTTTTGAATGAAAAGGAGTGATCTTTTTTTTGTCATATATGTCATGTCATATATGTGCTTATGCTGTCGTCTACTACCTAATGAGTGACCTTAGCTTAGTCACTAAGGTAGCCTTTTTTTTTTTTTTTTTTTATAAAAATCTTTATTTCTTTATCGTACATCATGGGACACAGAGCCTTAAGTAATTACTTAATGGGTTATAGCCTACCGTCAGGTGTTGACACTGGTAAACCCTAATTAAGGAAGTTTACTCCCCTATATAACCCCTCCTCCTTCCAGGAGCACATCAATTTTTTGCCGGTGTTTAAGATGTTGGTAACGAGTGAAGAAGTGCTCTGAGGAGCTCCAGGAGGGATCCATGCTGGATTTAAATTCCTCCATAAAAAGAAACCAGATCCATCCAGAAGTGCCACTGAGGCCTAAAATGGATGATACCTGGGACCTCGTATCCGAAGCACGAGGTTTTGCCTGTAATGCCTCTCTTAGTAGGGCTGGACCCCAGGAACCCAGGGCTTAGGTCTTGTTACATTACCTCAAGCTTCCTGATGTGGGGTGCTATACAAGGCTCAGGGCAGTTGGACCCCGTTTTAACGGACCCAGTCCTTGAAGGTTTGTTAAACGTAACCCACCGTGATGGGTGAAAGCTGGATTTTCTGTTAAATCAGAAAAATCTTGCGGCGAGGACAAGGTAAGGAAAGAGAGACTTGGATATTAAAAACATCTATACATTTCTTTAATTGAAGGAAAAATGTTGTCATGCCTTAAAATCTCCACTAGATGGAGTCTATGAACATTCCTTACTCTGTTGTCTCACAGTTTGCTCAGTTCCGTGCCTGGCTGTACAGCATGTGGAAGAAGATTTTTGCAAGGTAGGAAAAGCTGCAAAAATGTCTATTTTCTTCCCCTGATGGTACCAGAGGGTTAGGGGGAAAGCAGCGCTGTACCCCGCTTACATTACCCCCCCTCCCCCTGCCGTGGGGGAGACGGAGGGTCCTGCTATTATACCACTGAAAGTTTGTTACTGTGGCTGTATTTTTTACACAGGTCTGTACCTCACTGCAGGAGGCTCTACCGCCCCTCTCCCCCCCCTTAGGTCTAGGGAGGGCCTAACACAGGTGCCGTGAAACGTCCACTGATGAACGGCAGGCTAATAACAGATAAATACAGATAAATACAGCTGTGTCAGTCTCTCCTCTGCTGATGAGGAGGAAACAAGCTGCCTGCACACAGGGACACACGAACTGTGGGAGACATATGGGTTGCCTCCGTTTTTGTACTTAGGACTATGCCTGCCAAAAAAGACACCACAAAAGCCCAAAGAGTAAAAAAAAAAAAATGGAAAGTAACAGCAATTGACGCTGCAATTTCCAATGTGAATAATAACTTAACTTGTCCTGTAGACAATGCACAGATGCTTAAAGATCCAACAGGTAAGAAGTTGGAATCCCTGCTAAAGTCTGCTTTTTCCATAGCAGGTGCCGTCACCCAGCCCACAGTCGCTGCGATAGGCGTCTGCCATTCCCTAAAGGACCAATTCAAACAGGCCCTTAGAGAGCTTCCTACACAACAAAATTGTGTAAAGTATTTAAATGTAAAAAGTGTAGCGCTAAAGTGCAAAAACCTCTATATGTAAGAGGTTACAAAATAATAAAAAATAATAAAATAATTCAGCATTCAAGTGAAAAATGACTGTATCAAGTCTCAAAGCTATACAAATAAACAAACTCAATTCTAAATGTATAGCCTAATAGTAAATAAAACGCTCATTCATGAATAGTGAAAGAAACGTGAGCAGTTTAAAAAATATAGTAAGTGGACGTGAACAATCGTTTAGAAATATAAAGTGGAAATGAGATATAAGTGAAAAAAATTGTGATAACCCACAGGGTAATATTAGAATGTCCACCTTCTAAATGGAGAAAAAAGTGCAGCAAATAAACGAAGCGATAATAATAAAATGTCCACAAATCCAATAGGAGGTGTAGCCATCAAGTGAAACATAAAACTTGTCTAGTCCCAATATTATTTCATGTGAATACAATGAAGATGACACTTTGATGGCTCCTCTGCAGTACTCCAAATCAACATAAGGGATAAAGCACTCTTACCGACTTGGGTGGACTCACAGGCCGTTGGCGGTGAGTCAAACAGGCTTGCACTGTCTTTAGATAGACGACAGTATGGGAGTGGACCGTACACTGATGGACTTCCTCCTCAGATGGGGGACCCGGATCCTACCCAGAAGGTCCAAACGATCTCCGACCTTGTCAGCATTGATAGACCATGTGTAGAAAAAAAAACAACAAAAAGCCTCCACATGGTGTAAATCCAAATAGATCAATTGCTGTTTATTTGATCAATAACGATCATCAGAAAATCCATAGAAACGTATAAAAATAGTGGAATCGATTCCAACAGTAGAAAGTAAGCGTGGTATGGGTGGCTGGCTACAGCAAAAAGACCCGACGCGTTTCGTCTGAAGAGACTTCGGCTGGGGTATATGCCATCCCGCCACCACCACGCTTTTATACATGTTTAAAAATTAATGGCCCATAAACAGCTGTTAGGGCATCGCGTGCTTTGACTTCCTGGATACCAATGGGAACCACGTGTTTCCACGTTGAGCCAATTAAAGTAGTTAAGACGCCTCTACCAACCAAGCCTCGCTGTGGGCGTCCTATCTTGGTGCGCTCTTACTGGGTAGGAGTGTCTACTCACCAAATACCCGCCCCTTATAGATCGTCACCCTGTTGAACGAGCACGTGACCTGCGTCACATGGTCACGTGTGACGTGTCATTGGGCATACATCATCGCGCCTGCCCGGAAATAGGAACACATCGCTAAGGCTGTTGGAACGCCGGTGCGTACCAGATGGATCATCGAGGCCGGAAGTGTTTAAATTAGAGTAAACACGGCATTCAAAAGAGTCCGCCGTGAAAGCAAAAGTAAAAATTAGAATTAAAAATTAATTTTGATTATTTAAACTAGGATGTCCAACCAGGAAATCAGTATACTTTGCATTTAAATCACAAATATCATCGAAACACAAACCATGGCAGACCATATATAATACAAATGACCGACTACGTTTATAAATATGAGTATAAGACAGGGGTTAGTGATAACAGTCTAAACTCATCACGAGTTATAAGATGTATGAAGGCCAAAGTGGCCGTGATTAAATAAGGAGATATGCTAAATATTGCTCATATCAATTAACCGATATGAACAATGTGAAAAGAAGAAAGAAAACTCGGAATTACAACTGCCATTATAATCATAAATAAAAATAATATTAGAGAAAAGGGATGAGGGAAAATAATAATAATATAAAATAAAAATTATAATATAAAATATTATAATATACAATATAAACCAGGACCTAGTAGTTCCGAACGGAATAGTGTAACCCAATGTTTATTACACCCTACGTCAACCATATTATCTACTCTAAGGACTTAAATTGATTTTCAATTAGGTGAGGCATAAACTCACCGCCATATATTAAGAACAGTATTAAGGGACCACTTGTACACAAGATTGGACCATCCAGTTATCTGGAGAGGGGGTAACTTGTGAATTAAGATTGATTAATGAATGAGTTAATGTCCCATTCTACATTGAGCCCATATGGTGTAAAACTTCTTAATTGGTGTATCCAAAAAGTTTCAAGCCTTGAAACTCCTCTTACACAAGATTCACCCCTCCAGTGTGGGGTGAACCTCTCTATTATTTGGAACTTGGTGCCAGTAGGATCTCGGTGATGGTGTAATAGATAATGGTTGGGTACACTGTGGTTAGTTCGTCCTTTTTTGATGGATTTGATATGTTCATTAACCCTTATGGCGAATGTACGAATGGTCCGCCCCACGTACTGTTTCCCGCAAGGACATGTAATGAGGTACACAATGTACCTTGTCGAGCAGGTAACAAAATGTTTAATGGAATATTGTTTCCAGGTGATAGTTGATCCAAAGGTCTCAATCTTACGGGATTTATGTGTGTTATGTTTACACACCCTGCATCTTCGACAAGGATAGAAACCTTTCATGCTCTGGAAGAAGGAAGGGATAGAGGGGGGATCAGTTATATTAGGAGCGATCTGTCCTCTCAGGGACATGGCACCTCTATAGATCACTCCAGCCTGCTCTGGAAGGGCTGGTCCCAAAATAATATCGTTTTTCAGGACCTTCCAATGCCTGTGAAAAATGTCCTTGACCTGTTTATGCTGGATTGAGAAGTCAGTAAGAAAAGACCATTTATGTTTATTTTCTAAATTACGTTTAGGCTGTTCTAAAATAAGTAGATTCCTATCTACTGTGGAGACATTATGTATTACTTCATCTATCTCCAATGGGTTATAGCCCTTATCGATGAATCTGGACTTCAAGATGTTAGCTGATCGAAATAATCAGTAAGTCGTGAGCAGTTGCGTCTAATTCGCAACAGTTGACTCCGAGGAATGGATCTCAGCCACGCTGCATGGTGGCAGCTATCGATCGGAATGTATCCATTCCGATCGGTGGCCTTAAAAAAGGTTTTAGTAATAAGATGATCATCGACAACTGTGATCTCAAGGTCCAGAAAATGGATGGTTGACCGACTAGCTTCGTAGGTCAGCTCTATCCCAATCTGATTGTTGTTCAAAGTACGTATAAATTCATCTAAAGATTCCATATTTCCTTTCCATTCCTACACAACAAGCTCAAGATTTGGCTGAACTACCTAAGGCATTATGTTTTGCCATAGATGCCATCAAAGACTCTATTCACCAGGCATTCCGCCTCACGCTTATGCTTGTACATATGCTCAGAATCCTGTGGTTGAAAATTGGTCAGCTGAAACACCATATAAAAACCTCTTAACTGGGTTCCCCTTTCATGGGGAGCGACTATTTTGAGAAGGCTTGGATAAATATATCAAGATAATTTCTGCTGGGAAAAGTACCTTTTTGCCAGTCAAAAGAAAATATACATGCCCTGCATTTAAACGGACTCTTTCCCCTGTGCCAGGGGCTTCCGCCTCTAGGCAGTGGCGACAGCCTCTGTCGTCAGACTCGAGGAAAGACACAGGGTCAGACCCAGGCTCAAAAGAATCCTTGGGGTAGGAACTCTGCAAAACAGAATCCTAAAGCCTCATCATGAAGAGGCAACCCCCCTCACCAAGGTTGGGGGGAAGACTTCTGCAATTTTCAGAAGTCTGGAAAAAGGAAATTCAGGACAGATGGGTCATTTCCACGGTAACGCTGGGGTACAAGCTGGAATTCCGGGACTTTCCACCGTCTCGCTTCTTGAGGTCAAGCTTTCCCAAAGACCCAGAGAAAAAATAGTCTGTTTCAGGCAGTAGACCGATTAATATCTCAAGGTGCGATCATACAGATACCCACAAAAGAGCAAGGTCTGGGATTTCGTTCAAACCTTTTTATGGTACCAAAGCCAAATGGAGATGTCAGACCCATTCTAGATCTAAAAAAGCTAAATCAATTCCTGAAGATCCGCTCCTTTTGCATGGAGACAATCAGGTCGGTAGTTTCTATCCTTTTAGGAAGAGAACTTCTGGCATCAATCGACATCAGGGATGCATATCTGCATGTCCCTATATTTCCTGCTCATCAAAAGTTTCTGCTGTTCGAGTTAGAACAGCAGCATTTTCAATTTGTAGCCCTGCCCTTTGGGCTAGCCACAGCACCTCTGGTGTTCACCAAAGTGCAGGCCCCACCTCTAGCCAGGTTAAGGGCACAGGGCATAACAATCGTAGCGTACCTAGACGATCTATTACTTATAGATCAATCAGCGACTCGTCTGGTGCAAAGCATACACACTACAACCAACTACTAAAAGTTTGGGTTGGATTTTCAACATAGAGAAATCTTCCTTAATACCGCTAAGAAGGCTGGAGTACTTGGGTCTGATCATAGATACAGCCCAGGAAAAGGGTGTTCTTGCCTTAGGCAAAAATCAACTCCATAAGAGAGGGTCAGGTCAATTGGCAATCCCTCCATTCGCCTCTGCAGGAACCATGGTAGCTTCATTCGAAGCAGTTCCCTATGCCCAGTTCCCTTCAAGACTGTTGCAAAACAGTATCCTCTCTGCTTGGAACAAAACAATTCAAGCTTTAGACCCGCCAATGCGGCTGTCCCCAAGAGTGGCCCAAAGCCTCACTTGGTGGTTATTAACCCAGAATCTGCTGAAAGGAAAATCCTTCGGACCAGTCATCTGGAAAGTGGTAACGACGGATGCCAGCCTTTTAGGCTGGGGAGCAGTACTAGAAAAGACAACTGTCCAAGGACAATGGTCAAGTACCGAAAGACGCTTGCCCATCAATATCCTAGAGATTCGGGCAGTACGCCTGGCTCTAAAGGCCTGGACTTTCAGGTTATGGGATTGTCCTATCAGGATTCTATCTGACAATGCCACAGCTGTGGCCTATATCAATCACCAAGGGGGCACCAAAAGTCTCTCAGTGCAGAGAGAGGTGAACCATATTCTAACTTGGGCAGAAAGGAATGTTCCATGAACAGAGAATTGGCAGGCAGACTACTTAAGTCGCCAGCAGTTATTCCCAGGGGAATGGTCTCTTCACCCCTACCTATTTTGGGCTGTTTGTCAAAGATGGGGGACTCGGGACGTGGATCTTTTAGCATCCAGGTTCAACACGAAGTTGGTCAACTTTGTGGCCAGAACAAGGGATCCATTCGCATGCGGGACGGATGCGTTCGTGACCCCATGGGATCAGTTTTTACTGATCTATGCATTCCCCCCTATTCAGTTGCTGCCTCAACTTCTTTGCAGGATCAAGCTGGAAAGAAAGCCGACAATTCTGGTAGCACCAGCATATGGCCCAGAAGGTCATGGTACGCAGAAATTGTAAAGATGGCAGTGAAGGGCTCATGGTCCCTCCCACTATGGCCAGATCTGCTCTCTCAGGGGCCGATTTTCCATCCTTCCTTACGGTCTCTAAATTTAACGACTTGGCTATTGAAACCCACATTCTAAAGAAACTTGGGCTTTCCGGGTCAGTTATCTCTACCCTGTCTAATGCTAGGAGGCCAGCTTCCAGAACTATATATTATAGAGTCTAGAAGGCTTACCTTTCCTGGTGTGAATCCAAGGGTTGGCACCCTCGGAGATATATCCTAGGCAGAATTCTTGCCTTTCTGCAATTAGGTGTAGAAATGAAATTGGCCTTGAGTACTATTAAAGGCCAAGTCTCAGCTTTATCGGTCTTATTTCAAAGACCACTTGCTACTCATTCTTTAGTCCGGGGCTTTATACAAGGGGTGACGCGGCTTAATCCACCCGTCAAACCTCCCTTGAACCCTTGGGACTTAAACTTAGTTTTGTCTGTGTTACAAAAACAGCCATTTGAACCAATACAACAGATTCCCTTAGTCCTTCTAACAAGGAAGTTGGTATTTTTGGTTGCTATATCCTTAGCAAGGAGGGTTTCAGAATTGGCTGCTCTTTCTTGTAAAGAGCCATATTTTATTTTTCATGAGGACAGAGTGGTGTTACGCCCTCGTCCAGGCTTTTTGCCAAAAGTCATTTCAGGTTTTCACCTGAACCAGGATATTGTCCTGCCATAGTTTTTTCAAAACCATGTTCCAGGGAAGAAAAGTCACTACTTTGTCTTGATGTGGTGAGAGCAGTGAAAAGCTATTTAAAGAAAACTGCTCAGATTCGTAAGACTGATGTCTTATTTATTCTGCCGGAGGGTCCTAAAGAAGGGACAGGCAGTGTCGAAATCCACTGTTGCTAAGTGGATTCGGCAACTGATAATTCAAATTTATGATTTAACCGCTTCCCGACCGCCTCACGCAGATATACTGCGGCAGTAGAGCACGTACAGGCAGATTAACGTACCTGTACGTGGCCCTTTAAGAGGCGGCTTGCGGGCGTGCTCCCGCCCGCCGGGAGCTCCGTGGCCGTGGTCGCGGGTCCCGCGGACACTATGTCTCACGTTGAGGAAGAACGGGGAGATGCTAATGTAAACAAGCATCTCCCCGTTCTGCCTAATGACACTGTCACTGATCACAGCTCCCTGTAATCAGGAGCGGTGATCAGTGTAGTGTCGCACACAGCCCCTCCCCCCCACAGTTAGAATCACTCCCTAAGACACACTTAACCCCTACAGCGCCACCTAGTGGTTAACCCCTTCACTGTCGGTCACATTTACACAGTAATCAATTCAATTTTTATTGCACTGATCGCTGTATAAATGTGAATGGTCCCAAAATCGCGCCAAAAGTGTCCGATGTGTCCACCATAATGTCGCAGTCACGATAAAAATTGCTGATCGCCGCCATAACTAGTAAAAAAAAAAAATTATCAATAAAAGTGCCATAAAACTATCCCCTATTTTGTAGATGCTATAACTTTTGCGCAAACCAATCAAACGCTTATTGCGTTTTTTTTTTGTGTTTTTTTTACTAAAATATGTAGAAGAATACGTATCGGCCTAAACTGAGGGGAAAAAAATGTTTTTTTATATATTTTTTGGGGATATTTATTATCGTAAAAAGTAATGCGTTTTTTTCAAAATTGTCGCAATTTTCATGTTTATAGCGCAAAAAATAAAAATCGCAGAGGTGATCAAATACCACCAAAAGAAAGCTCTGTTTGTGGGGAAAAAAAGGACAGCAATTTTGTTTGGGAGCAACTTAGTCTTCAGTGCATACATTCACAAAATTTTATCAGGTGGATGTAGAGAGGTATGAGGATATCGCCTTCGGGTGCAGTGTGCTGCAAGCAGCAGTATAAATCCTCAAGTCTGGGTGTACCCTGCAGGTTGTTTTCTCCCACCCCTCATGTGGCATTGCTATGGGACGTCCCATTAAGTAATTACTTAAGGCTCTGTGTCCCATGGTGTACGATAAAGACAATAGGATTTTTATAACAGCTTACCTGTAAAATCCTTTTCTTGGAGTACATCATGGGACACAGAGGTCCCTCCCCTCTTTTTTGGGATACAAGTATATTGCTTTGCTACAAAAACTGATGTCCTCCTGGAAGGAGGAGGGGTTATATAGGGGAGTAAACTTCCTTAATTAGGGTTTACCAGTGTCAACACCTGACGGTAGGCTATAACCCATTAAGTAATTACTTAAGGCTCTGTGTCCCATGATGTACTCCAAGAAAAGGATTTTACAGGTAAGCTGTTATAAAATTCCTATTTTTTGCTTTTCCAACAAGATAAGACAGTACAAACAGTAGTAGGGAGAGCAAAATAGCCCTCTCAGCTCCCAGAACAAACTAGTAATAGGAACCAAAACAATGTACATTCTAGCTGTTCCCTGGTTGACCAATCATACAATAAAAGCGATAGGATCGACACTTGTCTGAGTAAACGCAGATAATCGCTATATTAATTGTTTATACATGTCAGGAGGCGAAATCTATCCACAAAGCCCAAATATTCTAGAACTTGATGTAGTTATCTGTAAATTGATGCCTCCACTCCTCAGCATCCATTATATCCTGCACCTTCAGTAGCCATTCTCTAACTGTAGGGACTACCAAAGACTTCCAATGGCTCGGAATGAAATGGCATAGAAAGTGGGTGCTGAGTCACCCTGATAATTAGGTTACGGACATCCACCCAGAAAGGTCGGAGAATAGGAAGAGCCCACCATAGGCGTAAGATGGTACACCTCTGCCCACAACCTTTCCTACAGAGTCCTGATCTCGTTGGATATATGCAAGACAGTCTGTCTGGAACCCTATACCATCTCAATAAAAATTTATAAGAGGACTTCTGAGTCTCAGAATTGACATAGGAGGAATGGGCTAACAGTGATTATGTCTATGCTTCTGTCAGGTAAACTCCGAACTAGTTCCATCTATTAAGGGTGGCATTTTGATCTTGTGTTTTCCTTGAACTTTCCATAGCATAGGTGCACTAGTTTTCTATTTAGTTTCATGAGACACTGTTACACAAGGTTAAAGTGGGCTGTGGTTTCAGGGTATAGCTCAGCCTTAAAGAATATATCTGGTACATCTCTCTGGTGTGGTGTTGTGGAGTGTAGTAGAAAACGGAAACTACTCTGTACTGAAACTTACGAACCTTGTGATTACTTTTTCTTCATCACTTGCGTATAGTGAAGCTGATTGCAGCATAGGACATAGTAAGGTGATGGTTCCTGTTCTTTGTCAACAGCTGTAACCTGTTGTGTATGAAACCTTTTGGCCATTGTTTTTTTGTTTTGGATGAGCATCCAGCTATAGTTTATGGAAAACCAGGACTGAGGCTGATTTTTTATTTTATTTTTTTCCACAAGAAATGAAAACCATGTTTGTGGTAGAATTCATTTATTTTCAATATGTATGCTCTGTATTTCTTATTTTGTAAAATGTATTTCTGTTTTTCTTTTGTGATAGATTTAACAATGGCTGGTTGATTAAAGTTGGTCGAGGTCTTGACTATTTTAAGAAACCTCAGGTAAGGACAATAACATTTCCATAGTGAATGAACCAATGAGGAAAAGACGTTTGATTAAAAAGTCTGTCACCAATTTTTTATTTTGCAGAAACCTTTCTTTGACACTCCTGATATTTGTAAGATTCACCCATTTAACTAATTCTTGCCTTAAAGAGGTTGTATACCCCCAATGCGGAAGTTAATATAATAATAAGGCTTACCTATAGGTAGAGTAAATATCTCCTAAACGTGCGCTGTTTAGGTGATATTTACCTTGTAGTGAGCCGATGATGTCATTGGCACATGCACTGTTAAACGGCCCTCCGTGCCGTTTCTTCACTAGCGAGTGCCGTGACTGGCAGCTCCCGCGCGCATGTGATGTCACGCAACTCCGGCCAGTCACAGAGCCGGAGTCCGTGGCCCCGGAAGGAAGAGGAGTGCAGATGGATGCGGCCTCCACCGGGGACATTGCGGACTTTGTAAGCACATTATGCTTTTACTTTGCAGAGAACTAAAAAGGAAGAAAAACCCATAAGGGTTTACTTCCTCTTTAACCACTTCAGCCCCGGAAGGATTTACCCCCTTCATGACCAGAGCACTTTTTACAATTTGGCACTGCGTCGCTTTAACTGCTAATTGCGCGGTCATGCAATGCTGTACCCAAACGAAATTTGCATCCTTTTCTTCCCACAAATAGAGCTTTCTTTTGATGTTATTTGATCACCTCTGCGGTTTTTATTTTTTGCGATATAAACGGAAAAAGACTGAAAATTTAAAAAAAAATGACATTTTCTACTCTTTGTTATAAAAAAAACCAATAAACTCAATTTTAGTTGTACATTTAGGCCAAAATGTATTCGGCCACATGTCTTTGGTAAAGAAAATGTCTAAGCGTATATTTATTGGTTTGCGCAAAAGTTATAGCATCTACAAACTAGGGTACATTTTTTTCTAGAATTTACACAGCTTTTACTTTATGACTGCCTATGTCATTTCTTGAGGTGCTAAAATGGCAGGGCAGTACAAACCCCCCTCAAATGACCCCATTTTGGAAAGTAGACACCCCAAGGAAATTACTTAGAGGCATGTTGAGCCCATTGAATATTAATTTTTTTTGTCCCAAGTGATTGAATAATGACAAAAAAAAATAAAAATTACAAAAAGTTGTCACTAAATGATATATTGCTCACACAGGCCATGGGCATATGTGGAATTTCACCCCAAAATACATTTGGCTGCTTCTCCTGAGTACGGGGATACCACATGTGTGGGACTTTTTGGGATCCTAGCCTCGTACGGGGCCCCGAAAACCAATCACCGCCTTCAGGATTTCTAAGGGCGTAAATTTTTGATTTCACTCCTCACTACCTATCACAGTTTTGAAGGCCATAAAATGCCCAGATGGCACAAAACCCCCCCCAAATGACCACATTTTGGAAAGTAGACACCCCAAGCTATTTGCTGAGAGGCATGTTGAGTCCATGGAATATTTTATATTTTGACACAAGTTGCCGGAAAGTGACACATTTTTTTTTTTTTTTTTTTGCACAAAGTTGTCACTAAATGATATATTGCTCACACAGGCCATGGGCATATGTGGAATTGCACCCCAAAATACATTTAGCTGCTTCTCCTGAGTATGGGGATACCACATGTGTGGGACTTTTTGGGAGCCTAACTGCGTACGGGGCCCCGAAAACCAATCACCACCTTCAGGATTTCTAAGGGTGTAAATTTTTCATTTCACTCTTCACTGCCTATCACAGTTTCGGAGGCAATGGAATGCCCAGGTGGCACAACCCCCCCCCCCCCAAATGACCCCATTTTGGAAAGTAGACACCCCAAGCTATTTGCTGAGAGGCATGGTGAGTATTTTGCAGCTCTCATTTGTTTTTGAAAATGAAAATTGAGTACTGTCCGTGATACTTTTTTTATTTGCACTAACATACAATTTTTCAGGACAAGCTTTCGGGGTATGTCCCCTTCTTCAAGGTCCAAGCAGTACTACGGCTACAACAAATCAAGTATTTTTGAAAATGAAGACAGACAAGAAAAAAAAAATTTTTTTTTTCAATTTTCAAAACTTTGTGACAAAAAGTGAGGTCTGCAAAATACTCACTATACCTCTCAGCAAATAGCTTGGGCTGTCTACTTTCCAAAATAGGGTCATTTGGGGGGGGGTTTTGTGCCTCCTGGGCATTCCATGGCCTCCGAAACTGTGATAGGCAGTGAAGAGTGAAATCAAAAATTTACGCCCTTAGAAAGCCTGAAGGCGGTGCTTGGTTTTCAGGGTCCCGTACGCGGCTAGGCTCCCAAAAAGTCTCACACATGTGGTATCCCCGTACTCAGGAGAAGCAACAGAATGTATTTTGGGGTGTAATTTCACATATTCCCATGGCATGTTTAAGCAATATATCATTTAGTGACAACTTTGTGCAAAAAAAAAAAATAAATTGTCTTTTTCCCGCAACTTGTGTCACAATATAAAGTATTCCATGGACTCGACATGCCTCTCAGCAAATAGCTTGGGGTGTCTACTTTCCAAAATGGGGTCATTTGGGGGGTTTTGAACTGTCCTGGCATTTTATGCACAACATTTAGAAGCTTATGTCACACATCACCCACTCTTCTAACCACTTGAAGACAAAACCCTTTCTGACACTTTTTGTTTACATGAAAAAAAATTTTTTTTTTGCAAGAAAATTACTTTGAACCCCCAAACATTATATATTTTTTTAAAGCAAATGCCCTACAGATTAAAATGGTGGGTGTTTCATTTTTTTTTTTCACACAGTATTTGCGCAGCGATTTTTCAAACGCATTTTTTGGGGAAAAAACACACTTTTTTAAATTTTAATGCACTAAAACACACTATATTGCCCAAATGTTTGATGAAATAAAAAAGATGATCTTAGGTGGAGTACATGGATACCAAACATGACATGCTTTAAAATTGCACACAAACGTGCAGTGGCAACAAAATAAATACATTTTTAAAAGCCTTTAAAAGCCTTTACAGGTTACCACTTTAGATTTACAGAGGAGGTCTACTGCTAAAATTACTGCCCTCGATCTGACCTTCGTGGTGATACCTCACATGCATGGTGCAATTGCTGTTTACATTTGACGCCAGACCGACGCTTGCGTTCGCCTTAGCGCGAGAGCAGGGGGGGACAGGGGTGCTTTTTTTTTTTTTTTTTTCCTTTATTATTTTTTTGCTTTTTTATCTTATTTTTAACCACTTCCCTACCCAGCCATAGACATATGACGTCCACAGATGGGATCTCCCATCCTGGGTGGACGTCATATGACGTCCTGGGAGTCCCGGCCATCTAGGGGGCGCGCTCTGCTCGGGACCTGGCGCGTGTGCCCGGCGGCCGCGATGTCCGCCGGGCACCCGCGATTGCCCATTAACCGGGCGCAATTGTCGTTTAAAGTGCGACAGCGCTGAAAACTTAAAATTGGCCTGGGAAGGAAGGGGGTGAAAATTACCTGTATTGAACCGGTTAAACTGTTCCTTTCATTTTTTTTTTTTTTTTAATCATTTTTATTGTTATCCCAGGGAATGTAACTATCCCCTATGATAGCAATAGGTAGTGACAGGTACTCTTTTTTTGAAAAAATTGGGGTCTATTAGACCCTAGATCTCTCCTCTGCCCTCAAATCATCTGACCATATCAAGATCAGTGTGATAAAATGCTTTCCCAATTTCCCAATGGCGCTGTTTACATCCGGCGAAACATAAGTCATGAAATGCTCGTAGCTTCCGGTTTCTTAGGCCATAGAGATGTTTGGAGCCACTCTGGTCTCTGAGCAGCTCTATGATCAGCTGGCTGAATCACCGGCTGCATTCTCAGGTTCCCTGTTGAGACAGGAGAGCCAGAGAGAAACACGGAAGACGGTGGGGGGGGGGGGGATTCCCTCCCACTGCTTGTAAAAGCAGTCTAGAGGCTAATTAGCCACTAGGATTGCTTTTACATGAAAGCCGACCGCTGGCTGAAAAGAATGATACCAAGATGATACCTAAACCTGCAGGCATCATTCTGGTATAACCACTCAAAGTCGTGAATGGCGTACCTGAAGACAAAAAAATGGTTAACAATAAAACACAGTAAACGGTAAAGTATAAAAAAATTGCATACCTGAAAAGCAAACATGATAAAACATAATAACAATAAAACATTGCAGAATAGAATACAGTAAAAAAGAGCATAACAATAGAGAGAGAATAGAGAGAGAGAGAGAACAATGAAACAACTATTTTTTTTTAATTTATTTTTTTGTTTTTTTTTTGTTTTTTTACACTTTTTTTTTGTAACTGTAACTTTTATAACTGTAACCGGTTCCAGGTTCGGGTCTCTCAAAATGCGATGGCATCTTGGGAGACCCTGTGAAAGTGTGCCTAGTCTGTGCAATTCTGTACCCTACGCTAATACTCAACTAGTGAATGCAAAGACCAGGATTGTCAGGACAGGAGGGACAATAATAGCGGGTGTCACGCCTATATCCGCGCTTGCTGCAGACACGACATCTTTGGGGGGGGTTCGTTGGGTAGGGGTACTCGGGAGGACATAAAAATGCCTCTCATGCAGCCGACTGCATTTGGTTGGGGATGTGAATGGGGGAAGTACGGGCGCTGCAGAAGTGGTGGGTTCCCAATTAGGATTGGCGAATGCAGCAGGAAGGGCATTATGGGCACGACGGGCCTGTGTTTGTCTTCTTCTTGGTGGCAGCGGGACACTACTTGTGCTTGCCACCTCACCAGCTTGAACTGCACTTATGGGACTCGCCACGTCACCAAGTGTTACTGCAGTGCTGGTTTGACTACGACCGGGGTGTTTTAGGCCACTGGTGCTTGCCAGTTCACCAAAACGCTACCAAAAAAACTGTTAGCGATCGCAGGGATCAGGCCTGACTCTGCGAACGCTGCAGTTATGCGTTTAGTGTTTTGTAAGTGACAGTGCTCGATCGATACTGCACTCAGGTGGGCTGGGCCGGGCAGAGGGGCAAAACGCAGGTGCTAGCAGGTATCTGGGCTGATCCCACTAACACTGCGTTTTTGGGAACCCTAAACTGCTGGGGATGCTAGTATAGATCTGATCGGATCAGATATTGATCCGTTCAGATACTATACCACTAAGGGAGGTGTACGGTGCGTGCGTGGGTGTTAGCGCTACTGGCGCTAACCTGACGCTTGGGGCTGGTGCTTGCCAGTTCACCAAAACGCTACCAAAAAAACTGTTAGCGATCGCAGGGATCAGGCCTGACTCTGCGAACGCTGCAGTTATTCATTTAGTGTTTTGTAAGTGACAGTGATCGATCGATACTGCACTTGGGTGGGCCGGGCGGAGGGGCAAAACGCAGGTGCTAGCAGGTATCTGGGCTGATCCCGCTAACACTGCGTTTTTGGGAACCCTAAACTGCTGGGGACGCTAGTATAGATCTGATCGGATCAAATATTGATCCGTTCAGGTACTATACCACTAAGGGAGGCGTATGCTGCGTGCGTGGGTGTTAGCGGTACTGGTGCTAATCTGACGCTGCCTGGGGCGAAGCATATCACCGCCGGGTGATCAGGGGGCTAAACCTTTATTCGGTAATAAATGGCGGGTGCCCTGACACTATAAAAAATAAACAAACTAACCAGCGTCACCCGTAACAGTTATACGGTGATCAGTGGTGAAAGGGTTAACTAGGGGGCAATCAAGGGGTTAAAA
The DNA here is from genome assembly GCA_037952925.1 of Lithobates clamitans. Classification (NCBI taxonomy): domain Eukaryota; kingdom Metazoa; phylum Chordata; class Amphibia; order Anura; family Ranidae; genus Lithobates; species Lithobates clamitans. The sequence continues at coordinate 7,640,197 of JBBGZY010000498.1, forward strand.
CATTTATTAGGTAGTATATGGGGGTCCCTGACGCTATAAAACGCTGACGGCGAACCTAAATATTTACCTCCCTAACTAGCGTCACCAGCGACACTAATACAGCGATCAGAAAAATGATCGCTTAGCGACACTGACGACGGGGGGTGATCAAGGGGTTAAAACTTGGTTAGGGGGGTACCCTAGACCTACAGGGGGCTAACACTAACTGCCCCACCACACTAACTGTCACAAACTGACACCATGCAGTAATCAGAAAAAAAAAACTGCTTGGTGTCAGTGTGACGGGGGGGGGGGGGGTGTAAAGTGTGCCTGGCATGTTCTACTGTGTGTGTAGTGTTGTGCAGTCTTCTCTCCTCTGTGCCGGAACAGAAAATACGGAGCCGAGGAGAGATGACATCATTTCCTTTGCTGCTGTTCAGCGTACAGCAGCAGAGGAATGATTCTGGGAGCGATCGCGAGGGGGGGCCATGAATGGATGGTCTCCCCCTCACCTCTCATTGCTCCCAAACCAAAAGCCGCCCCGGGCCCCGGGGGGGTCCAATCGGACCCCCCGCCCGCGGGAAGGCAATCACGTACCAGGTACGTGATTTTGCCTGCCCGTACCATTCTGCCGCAGTATATCTGCGTGAGGCGGTCGGCAAGTGGTTAAGAGTAACATGATTTGTAAGCGATCATCTTTTAGTTGGGATGTTGCTGGAACAGAAGAAAACTGACTGTTCAGAATAGGAGTATGAAGGTTGCCATAACTGTCAGTCCCTCTTTATCCCTGCATGACTAATTAGTGAGTCTCTGACCTTGAATAAGCTTGCATATTCATGGTTGAAACATGCACATCTTTTTTTCCAAGTTAGTGACTTTGTAAATAGTGAAGCGGTCAAAAGGATGACCGCCCTGGGATCAGTACCTTAGAAATTAGACATGTGCGCTGACAAAAAATTTGTTCGTTTTGTAGTTTTTTTGCTTTTTTCGGAAATTTGAAATTTCGGATTTTCTTTCTTTTTTTCAGATTTTCGAATTTCTGAATTTTCGAATTTCGAAAATCTGAAAAAAAGAAAGAAAATCAGTAAAATTCGGAATAATAACTATTAAATTATTGGTATTTTCACGTTTATTTCATTTTTGGCTGCTGTGTGTGTATTTAAATTTAGATCTTGTATCTTGTCATGTTATGCAAGTATTTAAAGTGGATGTAAACCCTCACATATACCCAGTGAAGTGAACAGCCTCAGATGATACACAGAGATGAAACAAATCCCCCTACATATGTTTTACTTGTATATCTGCTGTCTTCAGCTTTATATAATGTTTAGGAAGTGCACATCCTATTAGAATTTTCCCTTCCTCATTCAGCACTGGGTGTGGATTCTTTGCTTACACTGAGAGACAGCTGATTGGAGGAAAGGCACACACCCCCTCCACATAGGAAGATACTTTCAGAGCTGTGCTATGAATAGACCAGCTCTCTGCTAATCTATTTATAGCACCCACTCTGACACAAAATTCAGCCTGGTTTTATCAGAGTTGACAGAGAACTTGTCAGAAGGTTTGCTGATAACAGAACAACAGAGCAGGAGAAAGCCACGGGACTTAGGGCTTTGAAGAGTGATAAGAAAACACTGGAGACATATGCGCCCAGCTCAAATTTCATGAGTGGGGTTTACATCCACTTTAACATAGTTAACTATATAACAAAATAATTAGTCTGCTGTTTGCCCTGTATTTTTAGAGTCGTTTTTCTATTGGCTCCTGCGACTACGACTTGCGGCCCTGCTATGAAACATCAGTCGATATCTTCCACAACAATCACACAAGAAAAACGTGACTAAAGTCTATACGACTTTTAAAGAGGTGTTCTAAGTAGCTTTGGAGTGGTGGGAAAGTTTGGCATATCAGTACTGAAACCGAATCCAGGGACCATCGAGGGTGTGAGTGTGCTTTGGGGCACAAAAACTATCCATGTTGGAAGAACCAACATTTGTCATTTTGCTGCTTCTGTTGCTGTATTAGTATACTGAACATTCATTCAACGTAATCTGTTTTATCAGGGAAACCATACCTGTGTTTTATGCCTTTATATTTTATTTATAAAATTGTGTTTATTGATAAGTAATTTATATGATGTTATATGGAAGCATGCAAACACAGCTTTTCTTACTTGGCATGTGTTCTTGCGCTTTACTTTATACACTTCATGATGTGATGTGTTTGAGATAAAATATGATGCACTTCCTTTTGGTACTTTCCCAGCATATAGTAGCGTATAATTGTTGCAAGATCTGTTAAATGATAACTTGAGATAACTATTTAGTTTTGTATCTGTATCAGGCAGCTATTATTCTATTACTACCATTTGCGCTTAATATCTGTGGAAACAACAATTATTCTTTAAACAGCAGAAATCCCTAGACACCAAGGAGGGTGACACCATGCTGAGTTAAAAAAAAAAAAAAAAAAAAATGAATGAACATTATCTTCATTATTGCTTACCCCAGGGGATAAATGCTAATAAGGGTAATGCAATGAAGATTTTTAAGTAGCATAAAATGGGGCTGTCTAAAGTTCCATCTATAATTTGCCAATTAAAGTGTTGTAATATTTGCAACAATTTTATATTGCTGATTTTGGACTGTTATTGGAGCACATGTACATAGATTGATTTATTTGTGCTATATCCCCACACAGTATAAAACTGCTTACTGTAACCATATCCTTTCTATGGGTTAAGCTACTAGAAACTTTTAATGCAGGATTATTGAGAAATGTTTATAGGTGCAATTAGAAGTGTGTGCAACAGAGTACATCATAAATAATGATGAATGGTGATATCATAAACGAGTAACACCCATGCTTTAGTGGATATTCTGTTGTCGGAAGTCATTATTTGATGTAACAAAATCATCCCCAACTATGATATTGTATGATTGCTAGAAATGATTGGTCGTATCTATACTCGTACACAGACTATTATGATGCCGCACTGCATCTTCACTACTTGTGATGTCATACCTCTAAATCCTCATTACGTTTACATTCAGAACTATTTGTCCCCCCCAGCAGAAAATCAGTACAGGAAAAACCTTTTACTTATTGTACACTATGCACTGTTAACAGGACAAATACCAAAAACTCCAGGCAGATAGTCGCCTCTATTTTTTTTCTGCATAACAGGACTCTACAAGGGAGAGGGAGTAGTGTGGGAAAATCAAGGGTCTTTTCCATTGTCACTCTAGCACTGGGAGATGGCTTACAGGATGGGAGAGCACGTTCTGTAATAGTACTCCTGTCCCTTTCATTTTTAAGACTGAGGAAGGAGAGGTTACTGAGGGTGCAGAAATGTGGCAATCACATATTTCATAGAATTCCTACAGGCACTCAGTAAGGCTGGGTTCACACTGGCTGCGGCCACAGCTCACAGCAGGGGGTCCCTGTTCTCCTTTTCAGGTGCAATTCAGGTCCGAAATTTTGGTGGAATTTGCATCTGAAACGGACCAGAAGATGCACAGGAGGACCCTTTTCCAATGCGGACCGTGGCCGTCCAGAGCTGTGTGAACTGGCTCCATTGAGAGCCGGTCACAGTCTCTCTTGTCATGCGAATTGAATGTGGGCAAACCACACTGCTGATCCTGTCTATATGAAAATGCACATTGCTTGCTTGTGTGCCTATCCAATGACCTTTAGTTTCTAAAAAAAAAAAAAAAAAGTTATTCATACACACATTATAAATACTTTATTATTATTATTATTTTTTTTAAATATGTGATCACATGGCCTCTGTTCTAAACTACATAAGGGGCTTAGAGAAGAAAGGATAAAGACTGCAGGGTGGTATGTCAGTAGGAGGCAAAGAAACTGACATACAGTGATCTTACCTGTGCAGGGGGGCATGTCAGCAGAAGTCTGACCATTGGAGTACAGGCAGGCTGTGCGCAGGTAGAATACAAAGAAGAAAACTGACCATTATGGGATAGATGTACTTCAATAAGTGGCATGAGCACTTTGAAATAGTAAAGCAGGGGACTGGCAGGATCACAAGGTATTTCACACAAAAGAAAGAAAAGCAAAGAGAAAAGAATACTTTGTCATACAAGTACACGATAACACAGACACATATCAGGAATGTGAAATGTTGGGGTAACATACACTTTAAATGTTGGATATCATTAACATGATTATGAAGGAAAGGATAGTATTAACATTATGATGGAAAGAAGGAGAAGCATAAATTGTGCACAGGGAAGACACCTGTAAACTGTAAGGCAGAAAATATCTGTGGAGCATAACATTAAAATCCTGAAGTGAAGTTTTGCTTTTGTTTTTTTATTGGAGTTTAGATTTGTCAGTGACTGTTCCTATTTTTTAATCTTGCAGTTGCATGATCAGAAATTGTATGTTGAGATTAGCCTGAAGACTGCTGCTAGTAGATGGTGTTCATAAGTGTTCAGCATGTAGCTGGGAAGCTTGCCATCTGCTCACTGCACAGGTTTGAATGATGATGATCCCGGTATGGGTCTCACAGCCTGCCATTGCCATCAGCTCCCGTTTATCAGTGTGAGTGGTTAAGCAGTTTTCAAACATTTAGAATGATTATTCTATTGCTTCTTGAGTGTGTGCTATTTTCTCATTATGTAGTTAGCATTTGAGATGCTTTCAGACTACTTTCTAAATGCTTACTAGCTGCCTAAAAAGTGACAAAAATACACTGTAGGCATTCTGTGAAATACGTGGTAGAACAAAGAGTCATTGAGTATCCAATCCTATGCTGCCCATACACACAGCTATATGTAGCCACCAGCAGTTGATGGCGTAGATCAAGGTAACCTGTCATCCATAGCTCTGATTGTTTTAGGACTTTGAAAGAAACTGTTGGTAGTGTGTTGCCTTGACCTGTTCACTTATTTCTGTGATTGATAGCTAGTTACATTTATCCAAAAACTGGCCTGTGTATGATTAGCATTTGTATTGTATTTGGTCACTTTGGAACACAGAATACCATATCCTACAACTCTGTCACTCAATACATATGTGGAAGTAAAAGGTATGCATACAGAGCTTTTCTATAATTTGATGAATTATATACATATCTCTTTACTCTCTGTGTTCTCATATTGAGAATGTTATTACTGTATTTTTATATGTAATGATATTTTTAATAAAGAAAAGTACAACACACAAATGTATTTTTGCTAATTTGTTTCATAATTTGTTTATGTATTGTGGAGTATTAATGTTAGATGCCAACAGCATGGACTTCAGTATCGATTTCTTTTGTAAAACTTTGCCCGTGCAGCTACATTATTCGCATAGTCTTTCCCAGTTGTATGACTGTCAATGTTCTTTGGACCCATGTTGTATGCTGCTAAAGCACTTGTGACAAAAAAGTTATATTGTATAAAAATTGGCCAATACGGTTTAAAAAGAACAATATTATGTGCCTAGAAAACGCAAATAAGCTGTTCACTTTGCAAGGGCAATTGCACTTTACAAGAGCATGTCCCCCAGAGCTTAGTGAATGTGGTAAAAATTCACTTTGCAAAGAATACCCAATCATGTGCAAGGAAAATTAAAAAAGCAAAAACCGCTTTTTTGCTTGCATGCGATTTACTTACAAAGTAAAGTCTGTTTGCCTTCAGTAATTCATGTCTTTTCTTCTGCGGATAAAAAGGAACCTCTGTATAAGCCCTAAGTTGCTCCAAGCTTTTATACAAGAGAAGAAGTCGCTGCTCAAGGTGTGTGATGAGAGACTAGGGAGTCTCATGGAGTGCCAGCCCCAGCCCACCTCCGTGGGAAACTTGGAAAGAAGAAAGAAATGGCTGCACATTCAGAACTCCCAGTTGCCTTTTTATTGATCATTACCAGTAATGATGAAGCACAAGATGTATGTGTGAAACGCATCTACGTGACCATTTGTTGGTGTATTTGGTGTTATCCTTTTGATCAATAAAAAGGCAAACAGAGGTTCTGGATATGCAGCCATTTCTTTCTTTCTTTCCATTGCTCCGAGCTTTCACAGGACTGAGCGTTGGAAGGGTTTTTTTTTTATTTTATTTTGATGTCTTAATTGTGAGGCAAAGGAGGGGGGCATTAAAATTAACCTGTTGCTAACAGGTTCACTTTAAAGCATACTTTTACTTTTTCTCTTTTTCTCTATTCCTCTGCTAGAGATTAGTGACTTGACAATTAGGAAAGAAGATTAGGAAAGGAGGGAGCCCAGGTTCACATTGAGCTGCGGGAATGAAGCCATGCGAGTTCAGCTGAACTCGCACGATTTCACTCCCGCATGTCAGTCCCAATTTCAGCGGCGATTTCACAGACATCTATGTGGGTTTCTGCACAGATGTCAATGGAAATTGCAACCTGAAATCGCAAAAAGTAGTATAGAAACTACTTTTTGAAATCGGTGCCGCGCCGCAAATGCGGCGTCGCACTGATTAGGATGGTGCTGTTGCCACCGTTTTGACATGTCAAATCGCACCAGTGTGAACCAGGGCTCAATGTGCTTTCATAAAGCACTGACCGCTCCCATATTTAACATGACATGTTCTTTTTAAGATTTGTAATCATTTTATATATACGGTATGCTGGATATTTGGGCATTTGAATCTCCATGGATTACACATTTGATCATGTGGATGATTACCTTTCATAACCTGGTTTGTTGACCAGCTTAGAAATGTTTGCTTGATTGCTTCAAACATGGAAATCAGTATTTCGTTATCGTACATCACTGGACACAAAGCACCATAATAATGACTATCTGGGTTATACGCTACCTTTAGGTGATTGGACACTGGCAACCAATAGAAAGAAAGTTCCCCCCATATAACCCCTCCCATACAGGATGTACCTCAGTTTTTTTCACCATTGTCTTGAAGGTGATGGTCATAGCTCTTTAAGGCTCTTCAAAATGCTCTGCTCTGCTGGGGTTTTTTGCCTTCCTCTGGATCAACTGTGGGTATAGTATTGGGTATATTGGATTGTACGTTTTTTTTTTTTTTTTTTTTTTATGGTTGGACTGGATGGACTTGTGTCTTTTTTCAACCTGACTAACTATGTAACTAAAACTTAATGATGTCCCAGTAAAAGGGTGTTATGATCGGATCCATTCGGATGGCATGAAGGCTAAAATGGATGGTACCCGAGCCTAATGGGAAGGACTCCTTGAGGTTTTGCCTGTAATGCAGCCTTACAGCGCTGGATCCTGCGTAATGGAAACCTGTGCAGTGTTTGTTCTGACCAAGGTGCTTTCCTGCAGGGTGCTATACAGGTCCAGGGGAGGGGACCCCAAATTAAGGGGGACCCAGTCTCTGAAGGTCTTTTATGACAAAGCTCGCCGTGATGGGTGAAGATTGGACTCTTGTTATGTTCAGAGTCCTGCAGCAGGAATGGTACGTCTGCATTTGTTTGCAGTTTCTCTTTAAAAAAAAAAAAAAAAAGGGAGAAATCTGACTGTCCGTTCTCCCGGTGGCCACTGGGAGCAGTGTGCCGTTTAATCATGCTATGTACTCTTACTAATGTGACTGCGGATTTTCCTCCAGCCACTAGAGCAGTGGTTCTCAACCCGGGGGTCAAATGACGATTTGCCAGGGGTCACCAAATTCTGGGCTGTTCCTGAATCCCGCACTGCTCTCCCAGCCTTTTTGTGGCCGCACAGCTGGGCGGTTCCTGGAGCCGGTGACTGCCCACTCAGCCTCCTCGCAGCCGCCCATTCAGTTCACAGCATGGTTGGGGGGCAGAGACTAAAGGTAAGCTGACTGGGGAGGAATGTGAAGTGGGAGAGGCTGGAGGAGACCCTATCTCCTGATTTCGGCATAGCTGTCACTGCTGCGAGTAACCACAAAGTCGGAGACACAGTGAGTAACACTACCTGTGATTATAGTTGCCATTAAAAGTCCCCACTACAGTTCTCAGATCAGCAGATGACCTTGATCAAGAGCACCTAAGTTGGCTGATCATAACTCCCCCTAGCACTGCCACTGATCCCACCCCCCACCAGCACTGCCACTCATTCAACTCCCCGCCAGCACTGCAACTCATCCCATTCCCCCCACCAAGGAGTAAGAGAAGGAATAAAAATAGAGAACGCATGGAATGGAGAGGAAAAGAGGGGGAAGAACAAAGAAAAGGGAGAGAAAGAATAAGAGAACAAGAACAACGGCTAGAGAGAGGGAAAGGGAAAAAAAAACAAGAAATTGGGATAGAAAGAGATAAAAGGGAAAGAAAGGAGAACAAAGAGAAAGAGTGGTGGTACATCCTAAAATGTACCATAAGGGGTTTTAATACTGTACGAGTGGAAGGGACTCAGGGAGCGCTAAATGTCCATGGGTTAGGGGCGCAAATCACTTGTCTTGCCTTGGGTGCAGACAACCCACGCTATGAAAATAATTTTACTGTTAGGGGTCCCCACAACTTGAGGAATTTTATCAAGGGGTCACAACACTAGAAAGGTTGAGAACCACTGCACTAGAGGGTGCAGGTTTGTTCAGCATGGCCTATTTTTATATAGGCAGGAAGTGGAAGGGCGGCCATGCCATGTGGCAACAAGTTCAGTAGGCCACTGGAGACATAGCAGCAGCCTAAGGATACTAACAAGGTGTGAGTACCTACAATGGGAGAACTATGTGAAGACAAGTCATGATTATATGCTGCATATTTACTGCTTATCCGGGGGGTAAAACTGTAAGTTAAAACGCCCCTGGATGGTTAGCAGTTCGCTTTAAAGTGTTGACTGCTCTATAAGCAGGTGCAGCATATTATACATGCTTGCAATCTTGTTGCCTAAATGCATGTTTAAATATACATGTTTGGGAAAAACGTGAACATGGATGCATTTTTTTAAGGAGTTTGTATCTCCAGTATAGTGCATATGTGTTTGACTAAAAACCTGCAGGTCTAGTATGGGCACAGCTGAAGTTAAGCAGGTGCTTGCAAACCTGTTAAAACGAACGTTTGCTAAAAAGGTACGGTTGCTAAAACGCATGGTTGCTAAAGATGCACGGTTGCTAAAAATGCACGGTTGCACAAGGATGCATGATTGCACAAAGATGCATCTTTTTTTCATGTTTTGCATAAATATACATGGTTATACATTTTTGCATAGAGATAAATGGTTGCACATGTTTGCAGAAATGTACAAGAATTTACATGTTTACATGGAGATACATGTTCATGGTTGCATACAATGCATAATCGCATAGAGATGCATAGTTATTAATGCTTGCATAAAGATACAGGTTTAGACATGTTTATATAAATGATCATTGATTATTCATGATCATCTAAAGATGCATGGTCGCATAAAGATGTGTGTTTAGACATGTTTGTATAGATGTACATGATTTTACATAGTCACCTAAAGTGTTTAAACATAAATTCATTCTAAATGTATTTTTTTTCCTTAAATATAGTCTTTGTTAAATTAAGTTGATATATGACATAACATTCTGTCAGTGTGTTTTTAAAGTTAGAGCTTGCAAGATCTGTTTGTTTGAGAGAAATCACGTGTCGATTTCAACAATTTTTTTTTTTTTTTAAGTTGTGTTGTCATTGAGAAAAAAAGTTAACCATTCACAAAGCAGTTACTAAGTTTTAAGACGTTGGCATTTTAAAACTAGAGCTTGTGCTTGTGTCTCAGCATATATATTACCCATATTGTTAACCACTTGCCGACCGCCTCACGCCTATATACGTGAGCAGAGCGGCACGGGCAGGCAAAATCACGTACCTAGTACATGATTGCCTTCCCGCGGGCGGGGGGTCCGATCGGACCCCCCCGGTGCCAGCTGCGGTCGGCATTTGGCTGGGAGAGTTGAGAGACGAGGGGGAGGCCATCCGATCGTGGCCCCCCCCCTCGCGATCGCTCCCAGCCAATGAGAAACATCCCCTGCCTCTGTATAGTACACAGAGGCAGAGGATGTGATGTCATCTCTCCTCGGCTCGGGAGTTTCCGTTCCAGCGCCGAGGGGAGATGACATGTAAGTAAGTGCACAACACTACACAGCACAGTAGAACATGCCAGGCACACTAAACACCCCCGATCCCCCCCCAATCACCCCCCCCCTGTCACAAACTGACACCAAGCAGGTTTTTTTTTTTTTTTTTTTTTTCTGATTACTGCATAGTGTCAGTTTGTGACAGTTAGCAGTGGTAGGACAGTGAGTGGTAGCCCCCTGTAGGTCTAGGGTACCCCCCTTACCCCCCCTAATAAAGTTTTAACCCCTTGATCACCCCCCCTCACCAGTGTCGCTAAGCGATCATTTTTCTGATCGCTGTATTAGTGTCGCTGGTGACGCTAGTTAGTGAGGTAAATATTTAGGTTCGCCGTCAGCGTTTTATAGCGACAGGGACCCCCATATACTACCTAATAAATGTTTTAACCCCTTGATTGCCCCCTAGTTAACCCTTTCACCACTGATCACCGTATAACTGTTACGGGTGACGCTGGTTAGTTCGTTTATTTTTTATAGTGTCAGGGCACCCGCCGTTTATTACCGAATAAAGGTTTAGCCCCCTAATCGCCCGGCGGTGATATGCGTCGCCCCAGGCAGCGTCAGATTAGCGCCAGTACCGCTAACACCCACGCACGCAGCATACGCCTCTTTTAGTGGTATAGTATCTGTACGGATCAATATCTGATCCGATCAGATCTATACTAGCGTCCCCAGCAGTTTAGGGTTCCCAAAAACGCAGTGTTAGCGGGATCAGCCCAGATACCTGCTAGCACCTGCGTTTTGCCCCTCTGCCCGGCCCAGCCCACCCAAGTGCAGTATCGATCGATCACTGTCACTTACAAAACACTAAACGCATAACTGCAGCGTTCGCAGAGTCAGGCCTGATCCCTGCGATGGCTAACAGTTTTTTTGGTAGCGTTTTGGTGAACTGGCAAGCGCCAGCGGCCTAGTACACCCCGGTCGTAGTCAAACCAGCACTGCAGTAACACTTGGTGACGTGGCGAGTCCCATAAGTGCAGTTCAAGCTGGTGAGGTGGCAAGCACAAGTAGTGTCCCGCTGCCACCAAAAAGACAAACACAGGCCCGTCGTGCCCATAATGCCCTTCCTGCTGCATTCGCCAATCCTAATTGGGAACCCACCACTTCTGCAGCGCCCGTACTTCACCCATTCACATCCCCAACCAAATGCAGTCGGCTGCATGAGAGGCATTTTTATGTCCTCCCGAGTACCCCTACCCTACGAACCCCCCCAAAAAAGATGTCGTGTCTGCAGCAAGCGCGTATATAGGCGTGACACCCGCTATTATTGTCCCTCCTGTCCTGACAATCCTGGTCTTTGCATTGGTGAATGTTTTGAACGCTACCATACACTAGTTGAGTATTAGCGTAGGGTACAGCATTGCACAGACTAGGCACACTTTCACAGGGTCTCCCAAGATGCCATTGCATTTTGAGAGACCCGAACCTGGAACCGGTTACAGTTATAAAAGTTATAAGTTTGCAAAAAAAACACAAACAAAAATAAAAAAAAATAGTTGTCGTTTTATTGTTCTCTCTCTCTCTATTCTGTGTCTCTATTCTCTCTCTCTATTGTTCTGCTCTTTTTTACTGTATTCTATTCTGCAATGTTTTATTGTTATTATGTTTTATCATGTTTGCTTTTCAGGTATGCAATTTTTTATACTTTACCGTTTACTGTGCTTTATTGTTAACCATTTTTTTGTCTTCAGGTACGCCATTCACGACTTTGAGTGGTTATACCAGAATGATGCCTGCAGGTTTAGGTATCATCTTGGTATCATTCTTTTCAGCCAGCGGTCGGCTTTCATGTAAAAGCAATCCTAGTGGCTAATTAGCCTCTAGACTGCTTTTACAAGCAGTGGGAGGGAATGCCCCCCCCCCACCGTCTTCCGTGTTTTTCTCTGGCTCTCCTGTCTCAACAGGGAACCTGAGAAAGTAGCCGGTGATTCAGCCAGCTGACCATAGAGCTGATCAGAGACCAGAGTGGCTCCAAACATCTCTATGGCCTAAGAAACCGGAAGCTACGAGCATTTTATGACTTAGATTTCGCTGGATGTAAACAGCGCCATTGGGAAATTGGGGAAGCATTTTATCACACCGATCTTGGTGTGGTCAAATGCTTTGAGGGCAGAGGAGAGATCTAGGGTCTAATAGACCCCAATTTTTTCAAAAAAGATTACCTGTCACTACCTATTGCTATCATAGGGGATATTTACATTCCCTGAGATAACAATAAAAATGATTTAAAAAAAGAATGAAAGGAACAGTTTAAAAATAAGATAAAAAAGCAAAAAAATAATAAAGAAAAAAAAAAAAAAGCACCCCTGTCCCCCCTGCTCTCGCGCTAAGGCGAACGCAAGCGTCGGTCTGGCGTCAAATGTAAACAGCAATTGCACCATGCATGTGAGGTATCACCGCGAAGGTCAGATCGAGGGCAGTATTTTTAGCAGTAGACCTTCTCTGTAAATCTAAAGTGGTAACCTGTAAAGGCTTTTAAAGGCTTTTAAAAATGTATCAATTTTGTTGCCACTGCACGTTTGTGCGCAATTTTAAAGCATGTCATGTTTGGTATCCATGTACTCGGCTTAAGATCATCTTTTTTATTCCATCAAACATTTGGGCAATATAGTGTGTTTTAGTGCATTAAAATTTAAAAAAGTGTGTTTTTTCCACAAAAAATGCGTTTGAAAAATCGCTGCGCAAATACCGTGTAAAAAAAAAAAATGAAACACTCACCATTTTAATCTGTAGGGCATTTGCTTTAAAAAAATATATAATGTTTGGGGGATCAAAGTAATTTTCTTGCAAAAAAAAATAATTTTTTCACGTAATCAAAAAGTGTCAGAAAGGGTTTTGTCTTCAAGTGGTTAGAAGAGTGGGTGATGTGTGACATAAGCTTCTAAATGTTGTGCATAAAATGCCAGGACAGTTCAACCCCCCCCCCCCCAAATGACCCCATTTTGGAAAGTAGACACCCCAAGCTATTTGCTGAGAGTCATGTCGAGTCCATGGAATATTTTATATTGTGACACAAGTTGCGGGAAAGAGACAAATTTTTTTTTTTTGCACAAAGTTGTCACAAAATGATATATTGCTCAAACATGCCATGGGGATATGTGAAATTACACCCCAAAATACATTCTGCTGCTTCTCCTGAGTACGGGGATACCACATGTGTGGGACTTTTTGGGAGCCTAGCCGCGCACGGGACCCCGAAAACCAAGCACCCCCTTCAGGCTTTCTAAGGGCGTAAATTTTTGATTTCACTCTTCACTGCCTATCACAGTTTCGGAGGCCATGGAATGCCCAGGTGGCACAAACCCCCCCCCCCCCCCAAATGACCCCATTTTGGAAAGTAGACACCCCAAGCTATTTGCTGAGAGGTATAGTGAGTATTTTGCAGACCTCACTTTTTGTCACAAAGTTTTGAAAATTGAAAAAAGAAGAAAAAATTTTTTTTTTCTTGTCTTTCCTCATTTTCAAAAACAAATGAGAGCTGCAAAATACTCACCATGCCTCTCAGCAAATAGCTTGGGGTGTGTACTTTCCAAAATGGGGTCATTTGGGGGGGTTTTGTGCCATCTTGGCATTTTATGGGCTTCAAAACTGTGATAGGTAGTGAGGCGTGAAATCAAAAATTTATGCCCTTAGAAATCCTGAAGGCGGTGCTTGGTTTTCGGGGCCCCGTACGCGGCTAGGCTCCCAAAAAGTCCCACACATGTGGTATCCCCATACTCAGGAGAAGCAGCTGAATGTATTTTGGGGTGCAATTCCACATATGCCCATGACTTGTGTGAGCAATATATCATTTAGTGACAACTTTTTGTAAATTTTTTTTTTTTTTTTTTTTTTTTTTTTTTTCATTATTCAATAACTTGGGACAAAAAAAATAAATATTCAATGGGTTCAACATGCCTCTCAGCAATTTCCTTGGGGTGTCTACTTTTGTAGACGCTATAACTTTTGCGCAAACCAATAAATATACGCTTATTGACATTTTTTTTACCAAAGACATGTGGCCGAATACATTTTGGCCTAAATGTATGACTAAAATTTAGTTTATTGGATTTTTTTTATAACAAAAAGTAGAAAATATCATTTTTTTTCAAAATTTTCGGTCTTTTTCCGTTTATAGCGCAAAAAATAAAAACGGCAGAGGTGATCAAATACCATCAAAAGAAAGCTCTATTTGTGGGAAGAAAAGGACGCAAATTTCGTTTGGGTACAGCATTGCATGACCGCGCAATTAGCAGTTAAAGCGACGCAGTGCCGAATTGTAAAAAGTGCTCTGGTCAGGAAGGGGGTAAATCCTTCCGGGGCTGAAGTGGTTAATATTTGAAATTATATTCTTTGTTTATCACGGGTTATATTTTGATATTCTTTTGCATTGATTTGAGTAAATAAACATGTATATTTTTGCACAAGATTATATTCCTTCATCTTTAGCTTACGGCAGATAAACAAATTTGGGTGATTTGTGGAAATACGGTGAAATCTCCTAAATCATTGATTTTTGCTTATTTCCATAAACATTAAACTGTTTAATATTTCAGTATAAATACCCTGACAGTGTTATATCTCCAAACAGTATAAAACTGCTTACTGTAATCATATCCTTTCTATGGGTTAAGCTACTAGAAACTTTGCAGGATTTTGGAGAAATGTTTTTAGGTGCAATTAGAAGTGTGTGCTGAGTACATCATAAAAAATGATGATTGGTAATATCTTAAACTATAATGTATGACTGCTAGAAATGATTGGTCGTATGTATAAACAGACGCTATTATGATGCTTATCTTCACTACCTGTGATGTCATACCTCTGAATCCTCATTACGTTTACATTCAGGACGATTTGCTGCTGCCCCCCCCCCCCCCAAATCGGTACAGAAAAACCTTTACATATTGTACACGATGCACTGTTAACAGTACAAATACCCAAAACTCCAGGCAGATAGTCGCTTCTAATATTTTCTGTATAACAGGACTCTACAAGGGAGAGGGAGTAGTGTGGGACAATCAAGGGTCTTTTCCATTGTCACTCTAGCAGTGGGAGGTGGCTTACAGGATGGGAGAGCACGTTCTGTAATAGTACTCCTGCCCCTTTCATTTTTAATACTGAAAAAGGAGAGGTTACTGAGGGTTCAGAAATGTGGTAATCATGCATAGAATTCCTACATGCACTTGCTAAGGCTGGGTCCACACTAGCTGCGGCCGTGGCTCACAACAGGGGGTCCTTTGCGTCCCTGTCTCCAAATCGCAAATCGGGTCCGAATTTTTGGCTGGAGTCACACCTGAAACGGACCAGAAGACGCACAGGACCCTTTTTCACTGCAGACTGTGGCCTCCCCAGAGCTGTGTGAACTGGCTCCATTGAGAGCCAGTCACAGTCAATGAAACCTGCATCCAATTCACATAAATGTGCACCCAGCCTAAAGGAAACCTGCAATATAAATAGGTAGCATGTCACTGCTGATCCTGTCTATATGAAAATGCACCTTGCTTGCTTGTGTGCCTATCCAATTACTTTTTATTTATTTTTTTTTAAACTAGTTTATACATACACATATTATAAATACTTATAAATACTAAAGTGATCACATGGCCTCTGTTCTCAGCTACATAAGGGGCTTAGAGAAGTAAGGGTGAAAACTGCAGGGTGGTATGTCAGCAGGAGGCAAAGAAACTGACGTACAGTGATCTTTCCTGTGCAGGGGGGCATGTCAGCATAAGTCTGACCATTGGAGTGCAGGCAGGCTGTGCGCAGGTAGAATGCAAATTAGAAAACTGACCATTCTGGGATAGATGTACTGCCATGCGTGGCATGGGCACTTTGAAATAGGAAAGCAGGGGACTGGCAGGATCACCAGGTATTTTATACAAAAGCAAAGAGAACAGAGAACACTGGGTGTAGGACTCAGTCTGAGCGTGCTCAGTCTGAGGCTGTGGAACTCAGTCCAAGTGGAACTGGTCTAAGTGGTGAGTTAAAACCAGAGTTAGAGTGAACAAGTCTTGCTTTTTGTTTGCTGGGTTGCATTTTTGGGGCTTTTCCTTTTAGCTTTTCATTTGCCTTTTTCTGTCACTTTTTAAATAGCTTTTTTTTTTCTCTCTGGTTCCTTCAGTCTATCAATTAAGGGGGGTGGTTAATTGCTCACAGGTGCCTATTTAACTGGGTGTAGGACTCAGTCTGAGCGTGCTCAGTCTGAGGCTGTGGAACTCAGTCCAAGTAGAACTGGTCTAAGTGGTGAGTTAAAACCACGGTTCCCTCCGCCCAGTCTATGTCTGGATAATTAAAATCCCCCATTATGATAACACTTCCCATCCTTGCTGCTAATCCAATTTGTGATAGGAGATCCGTCTCCACTTCCTCCCTCAGGTTAGGGGGCCTATAGCATACTCCCAGTATTATTTTCCCCTTAGCTTCATCCCTTTGGAGCTCTACCCATAAGGATTCCACCTCCTCTCTAGCTCCCTCAGTGATGTCATCTCTCACATTCGCTTGTACATTATTCTTGATATATAGGCATACCCCTCCCCCTTTTTTACCCTCTCTATCCTTGCGGTATAGGGTATACCCTTGAATGTTTGCCAGCCAATCATGAGAGCTGTTGAACCAGGTCTCTGAAATTCCCACAAAATCCAAATCCTCCTTGTACAACAGTATCTCTAGTTCACCCATCTTGTCCGCCATGCTCCTGGCATTGGTGAACATGCCACATAGTTTAGACCGGTCGCATATTGTCCTCGTATTGAGTGTTTCAAGATTGCAACTAGGACTTGCTACTATACTCACCTTGTGTTTTTGTGCTTTGGTTAACCTACCACTAATGCCCCCAATACTACCCTCTGGAATATCTTCCGCGTTGGCTATCACTGTCTCTGGACCCCCCATCGCCTAGTTTAAAAACCCCTCTAACTTTTTGGCCATCTTCATTCCCAGCAGATCTGCACCCTCCTTATTTAGGTGCAGTCCGTCCCTTCTATAGTACCGGTTACCGACTGAGAAGTCGGCCCAGTCCTCCAGGAACCCAAACCCCTCCTTACTACACCAGCTCTTCAGCCATTTGTTTACTTCCCTAATCTCCCTCTGCCTTTCTGGTGTGGCTCGATGTACCGGTAGTATTCCTGAGAATACTACCTTGGAGATCCTTTTCCTCAATTTAGCACCTAAGTCCCTAAAATCATTCTTTAGGACACGCCATCTGCCTCTGACTTTGACATGGTGCCAACGTGCACCATGACAGCCGGGTCTTCCCCAGCCCCTCCCAGTAATCTGTCCACAAGATCCGTGATGTGCCGAACCCGAGCGCCCGGTAGACAACATACTGTTCGGCGCTTCAGGTCTTGGTTAAAGATTGCCCTCTCTGTCCTTCTAAGAATTGAGTCCCCTACCACCAGAATCTGTCTTTCCTTTCCCTTTGCTGCCCCCCCACTCTCCCTGGAGGAGTTCTTCCCCTGGCAGCTAGGAGAGTCCCTCATCTCCAGCAGTGCTGGTCCCTGACTGGTTTCACCAATGTCACTCAATGGAGCGTACTTATTGGGATGCTCCAGTCCTGGATCGGCCTCTCTGGCAAAAATGACTTTTTTAATAATATTGGGGTAGTGTAGAGAAAGAGGAGGTCAAACAAATAGCCCCAAGGGTGGGCAAAGATCATGGCACCAGAGGGAAATAGGAATAAAGACAAAATGTAAAGGAACGTAGGAAGTCATTTTGTCAACTCTAGCTATCTTACCTGACCTCACCTTCCCCACACCCTTCTATTACTATTACAGTCTATACACCCCATTTCTTAATTTTGGCCTATATATTTATTCACCTTATCACCATTATAACCTTTTTTACTTTACCCACCAGCTTACTATATAATTGTTATTACATTATCTTCATAATTATTTCTACTCCTTTTCCCCTGCCCCCTCTTTCCTTACACATGTCTACCATTCCTGCACCCCACTTTTTATAGCATTCTGGTTATCCACCCCTCAGGTACACTGTCTCCCCCTGGTATCCATCTTTGGTTGGGTTTATCCACCTCAGCTCCCGGGACTGATGTTTATTGTCCGGCCGGTTTTCGGCCCTCCATACCCGTGTCCAGTCTCATTGGCATTACTGTAAGTGTTCGTGGTAAACGGGGACAATTACCCCTCCCCTCTCTTTTACCTCTCCCTACATAACTAATTTCGTTGTTTACTCTACACAAACTAATTATGTGTTTCTATACCTAGACATTTTTCCCATATTTGCTTATGATGAGTGGTAGTTGCCACGAAACGCGTAGAGCCAATAGATGCCTTATTATTCCTATTTTCCAACACTACCAACTGTTCCTTTTACCAATTGGAATGTATCAATAACCACAGTTATATTTCCTACCAAGGAGACACTCTTCAATGAAAGTGAATTGCTTTTTACTATATGTATAGTACGAACCAACCTCAATATCAATATACTATGCTATTATTATCACTGGTATACTTTGTATATGTTTTAATGTACCTGGTTTATTTATGGTTTAAACTGTGAACTTACTATGTCACTATTTTACTGTGTGAATACCATTATTACCATAAACTCTGTACAATAAATCAGTGATTGCTCAATACCGATTCTACAATGTTTTGTGTGTTCAGAGCCTTCATATTCTTTATACTGTCCCCTTTCATTTGCATCGTGTCACCTCCAGGGATGCAAACTTCATTTAAAGTCCCACCCCTCTCTTCTTTATTTATCAATAAATTTAAAAGAGCGAACAAAAATCCTGGATGGCTTAACTCCAATGTAAAAATGCATATAAAAGCAAAGGAGAAGGCCTTCAAAAAATACAAGGTTGAGGGATCATCCTCAGCATTCAGACTTTATAAAGAATGCAATAAGAAATGTAAGGGTGCAATTAGGACGGCTAAGATAGAAAATAGATGTGTGCTTGGACCGCCTAACATTAGTGGCTCTTGTGAGCCCTGGCCGGCCACCTCTGTGGGGATCCACGCCAAGTCTGGAATGTGCGAAGCACCCCAGATTTTTCCTTTCCTCTCCTGGGTTCCAACCATACAGCTGCACTTAGTGCTGGCTTCCCACTCAATCAACCTCAATCCTCTGGACTGAAGGAGGTGGGAGTCCATCTCTTGATGCCTGTGTGTGCAACTTTTATGCTGAAGAGACAAGTTTTCTAGTGAGTACACCAAAATGTTCATGCCTGTTCAGACTGAGATTTTGTTTTTATCCTTATGCTTTGCTTAAAGTTTAACAGTCTCTTATACTTGGTGACACAATTGTTTTATACTCCATGTTGGTGCTAATCATACTTATACTCTGTGATACATACCCACATATACATATATATCCCTGTTTTTCTTTTCCCTAGAAATTTATCTAAACTGCTACTTTGAAACTCCTGAAGAAGGAAATGTAGAGTATAGAAGGAATTGAGCCTTTCTATATTCCGAAACATGTAGAGTATCACGTGTTGCCCTACCTTCACCCCAGTGAAGAAATTCTTGAATTTCCTGGGTTGTTGCATGACAGCACCTTAGCAGTTTGATTACTGTCTTTTCTACCTCTTTTTGTTTTGCTTTTATATTATAGAATGTTTTGTACACTTTGTTACCAATAAAAATCGTTGTTATTAATTTTAACAAAATTGTATATCTGATTCTCTGCACCAGCCATTTGGTTTCCCGGTGATACACTGTCCATATTATCCCTCTGGGGCACACCCTCCTTTTTTGGTTTTCTTCCTTACATGGGATGTGACGGTGATCCCCGGGAAAGCTCAAACATTGGCTCCTTTTCTTATTGTTGATTCCATATAAATCCGGGTAGCAAATACCCACGTGGCCCCCCCATTATGCAGGTAGCCAATATGTTTTGAGCCTTACTATTTTTTTCACCAGTATTTTAGCTGCTTTCAGCAGACTACTTTGAGGCTGTCTTTTTTTCTCTCTACTCTTTTCCCTCCGCCCTCTTCTCCACTTATTTAAGGAAAATGGCAGAACTTTATAGTCAATCATGGGATAACTTTGTAACTAAACTTCAGCAAGACTATGGCCAGAATGAATCTCGTGAATCAGAGCTAAGCTTTTTATTCTCCAGCCTAACCAAATGGCTGGAGAAAAAATTGCTGACCTATTGGCATGTCCAAAGTTTTAAGGATTACATCAAAGATGACATAAATCCGTTAGGACTACGAGTCCAAATTTTTCCATCATTTGACATAAGTGCTACGTTTAAAACTGCCTGGGAGCATAATTTAAAAATATGTTCGATGGGAATGATGAAATTATTAATAAAGGAATATCAAAAACATATGACGGAGATAGATTTAAATATAGACCAGATATATTCAAAAATCAAACCCCTAGAGACCCACCCCTGCTTTCCGAAACTCAATGAAAATTTAAAAACCCATATTGAACTTTTCAACAAAAACATTCTCTTGAAGAAAGAGGGCAAATTTCTCAGATAAACAAGCGTTTGAGAAAGGGAGGGCTTATAAATGGGCCCAACAATCAGGGAATAATAAGACCAAATCCGCGACCCTATCCCAAAAATACTGACACATCCGATTCCTCCTCCACATCATCCAATTCCCACTCCTCATATAGACAGCCTGGACGGAATAGGAAACCAAAAAGACGCCAAGAAGGCGATCACCCCATAGGCAATGACATGGAAAAAAACATTTGTTAAAAACCAGTCACGGACTCCCCGTGCAGGTGACCAAAGCTCGGTGACAAACCATCAGCTAATGATTCCAGTATACCACCGTTAGTTGAAAATTCTTCATCAACACTTCCCGTGAGGGTTCCATCAATATTTTTCCCAAAAAACCAGGGGAACCCCCAAGCACCTCCAAACCCATGACCACAGGAATTGTACTACCGTCATTGGATGTAGTGAACTTATCCTCACACACTCCCACCCTGGAAGAAATACGAGTGCTTTCAAAAGGCCTCACTTTCTGCCCCAATAATAAATTAGATAAATTCACAGTCATAAAGGATCTACACTTGTACACACGTAAATTATTATTAAAAAGTATGTTTGACAAAAACAAATATGACTATGAAGGCTGTCGCACCTTTAGTGAGCGACAAGCTCTTGATAACCTTAAATCACTGTTACAAGAAAGTGAGACCCCTGACCTAATAGACACCTTAGACTTGGAGACCCTCCTAGAAGGAAATGGGGACACACCTAGTACAATCAAAAAATTGTCTCTGAAGAAAGCCTCCTCTATCTATCCAGCTCCTAGCTCCAACCCCGGGGTAGTGACCTTTTTGAAGATGACATCTCAGGAGATAAAATCGCTCAAATCCACACCCCTCTATACTCCCAATTTGACCAAAAATGAAAGAACAGCTTTATCTAATCTTTCCACCAATTATAACATCACCATCAAACCAAGTGATAAAGGGGGCAACATTGTCCTAATGGACAACGATTTCTATAAAAAAATGTGTCTTAAAATTCTTAGAAATAGGGACTGGTATCGCCCAGTCGGCACCGATATTGTAGAGGCCTTCAATAAGAAATTCTACACGTTTTTAGATGAGACTTTCCATAACAACACCATTTCCAAACATCCGAACCCCATATCCCCGGGTGCCAACCTTCTATGCACTCCCCAAATTACATAAGAATCTAAAAGACCCCCCAGGGAGACCGATTCTATCAGGAAATGGTTCATCGACAGAAAATTTATCGAGACTCATAGATGAACACATCAGACCATTTGTCGTGACCATCCCTTCCTACATCCGAGACACAATACACCTTCAAATACTGCAGGATATCCATATCCCAAGTCAATGTACCCTCGTAACCATAGATGTAGAGGCTCTCTACAGCTCTATTCCCCACAGTAAAGGGTTGGCGTGTATTCGAAGGGTGCTGTCGCAGACCAGCCATCATGAGACATCTTTTAATGAATTTATATCTGATTCATTGGAGTTTATACTCAACCACAACATCTTTTCCTTCGACGGGGGACTCTTCCTCCCTGGCTACGCCAATCTGTACCTGGGGGAATGGGAAAAAAACATATTTAACGATGAGGATCTCTCTATGTACCTGTGCCACGTCCTTGTGTGGCACAGGTACATAGATGACATCTTCATCGTATGGGATGGCACCCAGTCTTCATTAAACGAGTGCCTACAAGCATTAAACGAAAACCTTTTTAATCTCAAATTCACCATGACCTCAGACAAGAACACCATCACGTTTTTGGACGTTGAAATTTCAATTGATGAATCCAATGTATTATCTTCCAAATTATTTAGGAAACCCACTGCTGGAAACACAGTACTCCACTCCTCCAGCTTTCACCCCAAACCCTTAATTAACTCAATTCCCTATGGGGAATATCTGAGAATCAAACAAAACTGCTCAAATCAATTAGATTTCAAACATGAGGCCAATAAATTAAAGTGTCGATTACTACAGCGCGGATATAGCCATAAATGCCTGAAAAGAGCATTCAGACGTGCCAGCCAAAAAGACAGACGCCAACTACTAATTCCCAAACAAAAATCCATTACTGATGCCCCAACTAGAATAATTACAACATATACAAACGATCATAATAAAATCAGACAGATCTGCCAGAAATACTGGCATTTATTGACTTTAGACCCGACTATAGGTCCATTAGTGCCACCTAGACCTCCAATCACATACAGACGTTCCACCTCTGTGGGAGACTTACTAGTCAAAAGTGAGTTAAAAGGACAGGAAAGAGGTGATCCCTGTAAAGCAGTGGGCACGTTCCAATGTGGGTCATGTGCCTACTGCAAGTACATGGACATACGTAAGAATATACTTCTACCAAACGGGAAGCGTTTTGTTCCAAAACATTTTGCAAATTGCCAAACAACAGGAGTGGTATACATGCTAACATGCCATTGCGGTTGTTTTTATGTGGGGAAAACGCTACAAAAATTGTGGCAACGCATCTATCGCCACCTTGCAAGCTGCTGATCCTGACCTCCCCCTGGGCAGGCATGTGACCCAGGTTCATGGAGGTATATGCCCCAAAATTTCGGTACTAATTCTGGATCGCCTGCATCCGAGTTCTCGTGGGGGAGACCTTAATAAGATTCTCCTACAGCGGGAACTCCGCTGGATATCCAACCTTGATGCGACAATGCCACCAGGCCTAAACAAAGCTTTTAATTTAAAACCCTTTCTTCCTGGTTTCTCCACAGGAGGCTATGACAAAGAACTATAGGATAAATACTTACCACATTAGGTCACCTGGTCCTATTTTTTCTCTTACCAGGTGATCTAGTATTCCTCACTATCCCTCATCCTCCACATATACTCATCAACCTCTGTTTTATCGGTTTTACTAGTGTGTGTTATCTGGCAGATATCCTTTGGTTAATGTCTTACAACAATTCCCTGTTTGTCACTCTAACCCATTCTTATCGCACTTTTCGTCATCATGCTCCCTACCAGTCTGAACTTTGGGTTTAAATAAATGTCAATTTTGGACACAAAGGTCCACCCTACCAAAGGGAGGAACATTAAACAAATGTATTCACTTTAACTGTCATCCTACTTGTCTGTCTTCAATATACATCTGTACTTGAATACCAAGAATTTGTACTTGTATATGTATATGCTTTATTTCCAGGGATGCATTACAATGTAAAGATGGAACTCCCATGTCCAGCTAATCCATGAGAGATCAATTGAATTTTCTTCAAAGTAATTATGCTAACTATACACAATTATTGAACCCACGATCCCGGCTTGGGCCCGGGTCCCCGCTGGGATGGCTCGTCTGTGCTCCCCGACACGGAAAGGCCTCTGTCTCTTTTCTCTTAGGGAGACGGAGGCATTCCCTTAGCAGCGCTGATGCGCATGCGCACGACGATCGGTCTCGCGCCTGCACATATGGTAGTTTTCCATCCTTACCCCGCCAGCCTGCTGTCTTTTTGTGTCGGCGGCCTTTGTCAGCGGATGATGTCACCACGCCTTCTGACGCGCTGGCGTCCGCCGCTGCTTAGGCTGAGGAATCAGTGGGCGGCCCACACATCACTCACACAGACAGCTGATGATCACCTGGTGTGGCACGCTTTTGCTTACCTACAAATCAGCTGTGTCATTTGCATTTGAGCTTACCCCGCCTTTGAAGTTAATGATTGGCCCGTTAACTCCACACCCTGTCCCACACAGGGTACTTATTACCACTCATACACACACACTTTCCTCTGCTACACAGCCAAGAGGATCTTGCTTTCCCTGTTAGTGTATGCCTATGCCGAGAAACACCAGAAATTAGGTATGTAATTACAACCTCTTTTACTATACACATTGATTATTCCTTCTACATACCCCTACACCCCAAGGCATGAACTTGGAGAGCCAAGTGCCCTGCATTTTGCTCTACATACTCATTGCTTGTAAATAGCAAAATATACCTCTGATTTCCTCTTTTCAATTTCATAGAAGTGTGCTTGGACCGCCTAACATTAGTGGCTCTTGTGAGCCCTGGCCGGCCGCCTCTGTGGGGATCCACGCCAAGTCTGGAATGTGCGAAGCACCCCAAATTTTTCCTTTCCTCTCCTGGGTTCCAACCATACAGCTACACTTAGTGCTGGCTTCCCACTCAATCAACCTCAATCCTCTGGACTGAAGGAGGTGGGATTCCATCTCTTGATGCCTGTGTGTGCAACTTTTATGCTGAAGAGACAAGTTTTCTAGTGAGTACACCAAAATGTTCATGCCTGTTCAGACTGAGATTTTGTTTTTATCCTTATGCTTTGCTTAAAGTTTAACAGTCTCTTATACTTGGTGACACAATTGTTTTATACTCCATGCTGGTGCTAATCATACTTATACTCTGTGATACATACCTACATATATATCCCTGTTTTTCTTTTCCCTAGAAATTTATCTAAACTGCTACTTTGAAACTCCTGAAGAAGGAAATGTAGAGTATAGAAGGAATTGAGCCTTTCTATATTCCAAAACATGTAGAGTATCACGTGTTGCTGTACCTTCACCCCAGCGAAGAAATTCTTGAATTTCCTGGGTTTTTCCATGACAGCACCTTAGCAGTTTGATTATGTTTGATTACTGTCTTTTCTACCTCTTTTTGTTTTTCTTTTATATTATAGAATGTTTTGTACACTTTGTAACCAATAAAAATCGTTGTTATTAATTTTAACAAAATTGTATATCTGATTCTCTGCACCAGCCATTTGGTTTCCCGGTGATACACTGTCCATATTATCCCTCTGGGGCACACCCTCCTTTTTTAAGATAGAACATGAAAGACACATAGCGGAGGAGAGCAAAAAAAATCCCAAGAAATTCTTTAAGTATGTAAACAGTAAAAAAGGGAGGACAGACCATATTGGCCCCATAAAGAATGAGGAAGGACATCTGGTTACAAAGGATGGGGAGATGGCAAAGGTATTGAATTTATTCTTCTCCTCAGTCTTCACGAGTGAATCGGGGGGCTTCAGTAACCAAAGCTGCAGTGTTTATCCTCATGACACAACACAGGAAGCACCTTCATGGTTAACAGAGGACAGAATTAAAATTAGACTTGAGAAACTTAACATTAATAAATCACCGGGACCAGATGGCTTGCATCCGAGGGTACTTAGGGAACTCAGTCAAGTGATTGCCAGACCGTTGTTCCTAATTTTTACAGACAGTCTATTGACTGGAATGGTAGCAGCTGATTGGAGAAAAGCCAATGTAGCACCAATATTTAAAAAGGGCCCAAAATACATCCCTGGGAATTACAGACCAGTTAGCCTAACATCAATAGTATGTAAACTCTTGGAGGGGATGATAAGGGACTATATACAAGATTTTAGTAATAAGAATGATATCATTAGCAGTAATCAGCATGGATTCATGAAGAATCGTTCTTGCCAAACCAATCTATTAACCCTCTATGAAGAGGTGAGTTGCCATCTAGATAAAGGAAGGCCCGTAGACGTGGTGTATCTGGATTTTGCAAAAGCATTTGACACAGTTCCCCATAAACGTTTACTGTACAAAATAAGGTCCGTTGGCATGGACCATAGGGTGAGTACATGGATTGAAAACTGGCTACAAGGGCGAGTTCTGAGGGTGGTGATAAATGGGGAGTACTCAGAATGGTCAGGGGTGGGTAGTGGGGTTCCCCAGGGTTCTGTGCTGGGACCAATCCTATTTAATTTGTTTATAAACAACCTGGAGGATGGGATAAACAGTTCAATCCCTGTATTTGCAGACAATACTAAGCTAAGCAGGGCAATAACTTCTCCGCAGGATGTGGAAACCTTCCAAAAAGGCCTGAACAAATTAATGGGGTGGGCGACTACATGGCAAATGAGGTTCAATGTAGAAAAATGTAAAATAATGCATTTGGGTGGCAAAAATATGAATGCAATCTATACACTGGGGGGAGAACCTCTGGGGGAATCTAGGATGGAAAAGGACCTGGGGGTCCTAGTAGATGATAGGCTCAGCAATGGCATGCAATGCCAAGCTGCTGCTAATAAAGCAAACAGAATATTGGTATGCATTAAAAGGGGGATCAACTCCAGAGATAAAACGATAATTCTCCCGCTCTACAAGACTCTGGTCCGGCTGCACCTGGAGTATGCTGTCCAGTTCTGGGCACCAGTCCTCAGGAAGGATGTACTGGAAATGGAGCGAGTACAAAGAAGGGCAACAAAGCTAATAAAGGGTCTGGAGGATCTTAGTTATGAGGAAAGGTTGCGAGCGCTGAATTTATTCTCTGGAGAAGAGACGCTTGAGAGGGGATATGATTTCAATTTACAAATACTGTACTGGTGACCCCACAATAGGGATAAAACTTTTTCGCAGAAGAGAGTTTAATAAGACTCGTGGCCACTCATTACAATTAGAAGAAAAGAGGTTTAACCTTAAACTACGTAGAGGGTTCTTTACTGTAAGAGCGGCAAGGATGTGGAATTCCCTTCCACAGGCGGTGGTCTCAGCGGGGAGCATTGATAGCTTCAAGAAACTATTAGATAATCACCTGAATGACCGCAACATACAGGGATATGTAATGTAATACTGACACAAAATCACACACATAGGTTGGACTTGATGGACTTGTGTCTTTTTTCAACCTTACCTACTATGTAACAGAATACTTTTTCATACAAGTACACGATAACACAGACACACTTTTTTTTTTTTTAAATCAAAAAAGGTTTTATTGAACATTCACATATTATCCATCGAACAACGTCACCAATTTTTCAATTACATAGGATTTGTTGTAGCAGAAATCCTTCATGTACATACATACAGTGTTTATTTCAACTTTTTACTCTTTATCTCACCCCGACATTTCTGCAAACCCAAGTACTCATTATCCTCATCCCCCCCCCACCCGCACATCTTATAATAGTTACACTGTCCTGCACCTCCTCGTTTTATTTACAGAGATTGTAAGAGTCTGGACATCACTAACTCTCTCGGGCTTAGCCCCGGTGTGTCCAACCATTTGGACCAAATTCGTTCAAACCTGGTAGGGCACCCTCTGTGTTGATATATATACTTTTCCCTTATGAGGGTTTGTCCCATGTGTTCCACCCATGTGCGACTGGTAGGTGGTTCCACTGACTTCCAACCCATAAGTATAAGTTTTCTGGCTTGAAATAAATCTCTGGAGAACGCGACCCTGACCAATTCTTCCGGGATCTCATCCTCCAGGACCCCTAGTATACAGCACATGGGGTCTATGGGGACTTTCGTTTGAAATACCTCATTGAGCGTACCCATCACCTCCCTCCAATATCTGTGGAGCTTCGGGCATCTCCACAGAAGGTGGATAAGGTCCCCATCTTGTTGACGGCAGCGTGAACATAGAGGGTCTATCGTCCTGTCCATTTTAAATAGCTTTTTTGGGGTATAGTGTACTCTTAACGCTATGAACAATTGGGAGACTTTTTGTGCAACGTTGAGGGAGCAAGTGGGTATAGACTGCAGGGCCTCCTCCCATTGCTCCTCTGTAATCTGACCAAGGTCCCTTTCCCAGGCTAGCATTGCCTTGCATGGGTATGCTCGCAAGTGCCTCACTAATAACATCTGATAGCATTGAGATATAATACCCTTGGTCTCGCTACTGGATTGCAATACATGAAACACCGGTGTGGGTGACAGTGTCCAACCCCCCGCGTCCCCCTGTGCGAGAATTGCATGTCGCAGCTGAAGGTATGAATAGAGCTTGTTAATTGGAAGGTTAAATTTATCCTGCAGTTCTGTAAAGGAGAGTAGTTTACCGTTTGCGAATATTTGTGGTAGCAGTTTAACCCCATATTTACGCCATCTTGGCCCTTGTAATAATTTATCCAGCTCCGTATAAGAGCGATTGCCCCATATTGGGCTAAAATCAGTGAAGCCTTGTACCCCCTGAAGCTGTCGAACCTTATTCCAAATTTTTTGTACTAGTGATAGTGTTGGGGTCTGTTTGTTGGACTTTGCAAATAACTGTGCCTCAAGGCCCATGGGAATGGTCTCTGCCCTCGTCGCCATTAACATCAGCCGCGCCGACGAGCCTTTTGGTTCTGGTGTCATAGAGCCGACCAGCTGCTGCAATTGGGACGCTATATAGTACAACCAGGGGTTGGGAACTGCCAATCCCCCACTGTCCTTTGATTGCTGCAGCTGCTCCAGCTTAATTCTGGGGTTTTTGTTGTTCCATAGTAACTGACGAAAGAGTGCATTCACTATTCTGAAAATTTTAAGTGGGACCACTACAGGAGTATTATGTAGGAGGTATAGCAGCTGTGGCATTAGGATCATTTTAATTAGGTTAGCTTTGCCCGCCAGGGACATCTTCAGGTTGTTCCAGGTATTTATTTTATCTCAAAAACGAGAAAGCAGGGGGTAGATGTTTAAAGCGCAGTAGTCTCCAATCCTGGGCGCCACTTGGATGCCCAGGTATTTGAAAACAGTAACCAGGGGAATGGGGCAGCCCTCAGGGAGTGCAACCCCGTGATCCCCTTCCAACAACATCAAAGCCGACTTGGACCAGTTAATGGTTAGCCCGAAATAGTGACCGAACGTTTTTATTATGGACATCACCTCCACTAACGAACGACCAGTGTCCCCCAAGAAGAGTAGCATGTCGTCAGCATACAACATTATTTTTTCATGTAGGTTTCCGTATTGGAACCCCTGTATCTGGGCACTATCTCTTATCAGGGCTGCTAGGGGCTCTATCGCGATCGCAAAGAGCAGGGGGGACAGAGGGCAACCCTGCCTTGTCCCCCTGCCCAGAGCGAAGGCGTGCGATACCCTGTCTGTCACTCTAATATTGGCCTGGGGGGACGCATACAGCAACTTAACCCAGGCTATAAACCGTGCACCGAAACCAAACTTTTCCAACACTGCCCATACATATCTCCAGCTGACGCTGTCAAAGGCCTTGTTGGCGTCTAGAGACAACAGTGCCCTTTGACCCCCGTTATCCGCTTGCATCTGCATATTCAGGAACAGTCTCCTAAGATTTGTAGCCGTTGACTTTTGTGGCATAAAACCTGCCTGATCCTGGTGTATAATGGAGGAGATGACCCCATTGACCCGCAGCGCCAGGACCTTTGCTAGGATTTTCACGTCACTCTGGAGTAACGATATAGGTCTGTAGGAACCGGGGTCAACCGGGTCCTTCCCCTGTTTGAGTAGTAGGATTACGTTGGCTCTCGTCATGGATTCAGGAAGTCTACCTGCCTCCAGGCAAGCATTAAAAACCTTTAACAGTTCGGGGAGTATCTGTTCACCATATTCATTAAACACCTCCATAGGGAGGCCATCCTCTCCCGGCGCCTTACATGTGGGAAAAGAGCAGGCCGCAGTGTGTAGCTCCTCCAGGGTTATGGGAGCATCTAACTGATTTCGAGCTGCCGCCGACAGCGTGGGTAAATCTATTTTTGTCATGTACATGGTTAGGTCTGCGTCCGAGTAGGCATCTCCCGACTTATACAAGTCACCATAGAAAGACGCCAGCTCGGAGATAACCACCTCCGGAGAATTAACTATTTTCCCATTGGCTGCTCTAATAGCCCCAATGGCCGGTGACTGCTGTTGGAATCGTGCGATTTTTGCAAGTAAACGGCCTGTCTTTTCCCCCTCTTCATAGAACGCCAGTTTCGAGAAAAATCTCTTTTTCTCCGCTGTGGAGGATCTCAGCCGGTCCAGGGAGTCCTGGGCCAACATCCATGCCTCCCTGGCGGAGTCAGTGGGGCTGGTAACATAAGTCAATTCCAGTTGTCGCACCAAGTCCCCAGCCTGTTCTAACAGGACCGAGGAATTGTGTTTGACCTTCTGTATTTCCTGGATAAATGTCCCTCTTAAGTGTGCTTTAAAGGTTTCCCATTTCAGATGAGTATTAGTTAGATGTCTATGCATTTTAAAGAAGGCCTGGATTTGGGCGGCTATACTATCTTGTGAAGTGAAAAGTTTCAGCCAGAAGGCATTTAACTTCCAGGGGGCTCTAGGTAGGTTGCTAGGGGGTCTAGTAGTTAGCCATACAGCTAATGGGGAGTGGTCCGAGACACCTCGCGGGAAATATTCTATTTTAGATATACTACCAGCCAGGTTTGGGGTGCCTATACATAAATCAATGCGAGATAGTGACCCATGGGTCTTAGAGAAACAAGAAAATTGCTTGTTACTTGGGTTTCTGTTACGCCACATTTCCATCCATCCTATTTCTGTAAGTAAACGGCTCAGAGCTGTGCCTCGTCCGCCCCCAGGAGGCTGTACAGGAGGGTGTCTGTCTAATTTTGGGTCCAGGTAACAATTAAAGTCACCCATGATTAATACCGGAATATCTGGTTTGTTAACTAAATATGAGATTAATAGCTGCAGAACCTCTCTACAGAACGGAGGGGGCACATACACAAAGGCTAATATCAATGTGAGTGTGTACAATTTACAGTGTAAAAACACAAACCTTCCAGATATATCTATCAATGAGTCAAGTTCCTGGTACACTAGGGCTTTGTGTATCAAAACACTTACTTACAAAAAAGCAGAGTAAGTGGAGTGATAGGCTTTACCTACCCAGGCATATTGCAAAAAATTAACTGTATCGCTCTTCAAGTGGGTTTACACAGACACACTTTAAATGTCGGATACCATTAACATGATGATTATGAAGGAAAGGATAGCATTAACCTTTTGATGGAAAGAAGCATAATCAAATCCTGAAGTGATGTTTTGTTTTTTTATTTATTGGAGTTTGGATTTGTCAGTGACTGTTTTCTATTTTTTAACCTTACAGTTTCATGATCAGAAATTGTATGTTGAGATTAGCCTGAAGACTGCTGCTAGTAAATGGTGTTCATAAGTGTTCAGCATGTAGCTGGGAAGCTTGCCATCTGCTCACTGCACAGGTTTGAAGGATTATGATCCCGGTATGGGTCTCACAGCCTGCCATTGCCATCAGCTCCCATATATCGGTGTGAGTGGTTAAGCAGTTTTCAAACATTTAGAATTATTATTCTATTGCTTCTTGAGTGTGTGCTATTTTTTCATTATGTAGTACTCATTTGAGATGCTTTCAGACTACTTTCTAAATGCTTACTAGCTGTCTAAGACTACTTTCACACTGAGGCAGTGGGGGCGTCAGCGTTTTACCAGCGTTTTTCGTCCACTAGCGGGGAGCTTTTAACCCCTGCTAGTGGCTGATGAAGGGGTTAATAGCACCCATGTAGCGCCACTGCCGAATCGCTTTGTAGGTGCTTCGGCGGCACTGCCCATTGATTTCAATAGGCAGGGGCGCTTTAGGAGCGGTGTATACACTGCTCCTAAAGCGCCCCAAATATGCTGCTTGCAGGACTTTTTTTTTTTCATTTCGCAGGAGCACCGCTCCAGTATGAAAGCGCTCAGGCTTTCACACTGGAGTGACAGGAGAGGTGCTTTACAGGCTCTATTTTTAGCGCTAAAGCGTCCCAGTGTGAAAGTAGCCCACAAAGTGACAAAAATACACTGTAGGCATTCTGTGAAATGCATGGTAGAACAAAGAGTCATTGAGTATCCAATCTTATGCTGCCCATACACACAGCTATATGTAGCCATCAGCAGTTGATGGCATAGATCAAGGTAACCTGCCACCCATAGCTTTGATTGTTTTAGGACTTTGAAAGAAACTGTTGGTAGTTTGTTGCCTTGACCTGTTCACTTATTTCTGTGATTGACAGTTAGTTACATTTATCCAAAAACTGGCCTGTGTATGATTAGCATTTCTATTGTATTTTGTAACTTTGGAAAACAGAATACTACATCCTACAACTATGTCACTCAAATTTTTAATAAAGAAAAGTACACAAAACACACAAATGTATTTCATAATTTGTTTATGTATTGTGGAGTATTAATGTTAGATGCCAACAGCATGGTCTTTAGTATCCACTCTTTCTGTAAAACTTTGCCCGCGCAGTACAATCATTCGAGTAGTCCTTCCCAGTTGTATTACTGTCAACTTCATCAAAACTCTTGACGTTGTCTGGACCCATGTTGTATGCTGCTAAAGCACCTGTGACAAAAAAAGGTTATGTTTGTATAAAAATTGGCCAATACGGTTTAAAAAGGACAATATCATGTGCCTAGAAAATGCAAATAGACTGTTCACTTTGCAAGAGCAATTGCACTTTACAAGAGCATGTCCCCCAGACCTTAGTGAATGTGGTAAAAATTCACTTTGTAAAGAATACCCAATCATGCACAAGGAAAATAAAAAAAACAAAAAATGCTTTTTTGCTTGCATACCATTCCCTTACAGGGTGAAGTATATTTGCCTTCAGTAATTCAACCCTATAATCTTGTCTTTTCTTCTGCGGATAGAAAGGAACCTCTGTATAAGCCCTGAGTTGCTTCGAGCTCTCACAGGACTGAGCGCTGGAAGGTTTCTTTTTTTGTTTTTAAAATTTTGATGGCTTAATAGTGAGGCAAAGGAGGGGGGCATAAAAATTAACCGGTTGCTAACAGGTTCACTTTAAAGCATACTTTTACCATTTTACAAAACATCAAGATATTCCTCTGTTCGAGATTAGTGACTTGACAATTAGGAAAGATGAAGGA
The DNA here is from genome assembly GCA_037952925.1 of Lithobates clamitans. Lineage (NCBI taxonomy): Eukaryota > Metazoa > Chordata > Amphibia > Anura > Ranidae > Lithobates > Lithobates clamitans. The sequence continues at coordinate 7,673,232 of JBBGZY010000498.1, forward strand.
GGGAATGTGCTTTCATAAAGCACTGACAGCTCCCATATTTAACATGACATGTTCTTTAAGATATCCAATCATTTTATATATATATGGTATGCTGGATATTTGAGCATTTGAAGCTCCACGGATTACACATTTGATCATGTGGATGAGTACCTTTCATAACCTGGCTTGGTGACCAGCCTGGAAATTTTTTCTTGATTGCTTCAAACATGTCAATCAGTATTTCTGTGGCCTGTAAAATATGCTCTTCACTGTTCCATTCTCCTCGTGGAGTATGCCATCTATAGTCGATCTGATGTTAAGAAAATCATATGATTTTGTTCGTTTAGCTTTAAAAAGTACATATTACCACATTTAGTTGCAGCAGATTGGGGAAGAAATACTGTATTGTTCCATTAAAGTCTACATAAAGTTGTATTAAATCCAAAAATCATTAGATGTGGTAGTTTTCTTCCTCTTTGTTTTCACCTGGTGATCTGGCCAGTAACGTACCACCTGAATTAGAGTGTTCCCACTCTGATGAATGGGCACAGCAGACAGCAGCATTGCCATTTTGGCGGGAGGTGAGTGTTAGATGTACTAGCAGATATAAATACACTAACACATTGAAGCTGGACTCCAGCTAACACTTAAATCGGTGTGCCGCCTGGGGGGGAAAAAAACTGAAAGGCAGCAGCTACAAAATACTGTAGCTGCTGCCTTTAAATATATGGACACTTACCTGTCCAAGGAGCCTGCGATGTTTGCACCCCGGCCAATTTTCGGATTGGCTGTCAGCTGCTGCCGCCACCATTCGTCATAAGGGAAGCCAGCAGTGAAGCCTTTAGGCTTCACAGCCAGTTCCCTACTGCGCATGCGTTGTGATTTCTAACTGGCCCAGTGCCGGAGTTATGAGGAGGGGGCTGAACTTCTGAGGGGTGGCGCTGTCTCCCAGAAGTGGGAAGAGTACATGTCAAAAACAGTAATCAGTGCATTTTTATAGCACTGATCGCTGTGTAAGTGCCAATGGTGCCAAAAGTATCCGATCTGTCCGCCAAAATGTCGCAGTGCCGATTAAAAATGGCTAATCACTGCCATTACTAGTAAAAATAAATAAATAAAATGCCATTAATCTTTCCCCTATTTTGTAGAGGCTATAACTTTTGTGCAAACCAATCAATATAGGCCTATTGCAATTTTTATTACCAAAAATAATGTAGAACAATACATATTGGCCTAAACTGAGGAAAAAAATTAGCTTTTTTTAAAAAATTGGGGATATTTATTATAGCAAAAAGTACAAAATTGTGTTTTTTTGTTTTATAGTGCAAAAAATAAAAACCGCAGAGAAGATCAAATACCACCAAAAGAAAGCTCTATTTGTGGTAAAAAAAGGACGTCAATTTAGTTTGAGTACAGCATTGCATGACCGCGCAATTGTCAGTTAAAGCGATGCAGTGCCAAATTGTAAAAAGTGCTCTGGTCAGGAAGGGGGTAAAGTCTTCCGTGGCTGAAGTGGTTAATGTCTTCACTTTTCTATATTCAGTTCCTGCAGCTTTAACTGGTGTGTGTATTATTGTTGTATGCAAGTGTGATTTGTAAAAATGTAGTACAGTTTATATATTGTGCATACTTGTCTGTATTTTTATTGCCATAAATTATATTTCATCAGCATTTCCAGTGTGCTGCTTATTCATTTTACTAGTAATGGAAACCTTTGATTACCTGCATTAGGCCAAAAGCATTGCCATTATCACCCTTATGATTGGCGTCCAAAGCATTTCCAGCACGTGATTCACGAGACATGATTGCTGCAATTATAGCTGGGTCCACACCAGTTTTCCTGGACACAGACATGATCTTCTCCTTATAAGAGTTTACCCTTTGCAGATCTGTTTTTGCCAGTTTTTCAGATGCTATTACTCCTTTAAGAAAGTAAAAAGAACTTGGTCATTGAAGATATTAGCGGAATGTTTTTATATATAGCAAGACAAATTACAAAATTTGACCAAAACTCAAGGTACAGCTTTGAAAATGTATAAAGATAACCAAGAAAATGAACAAAATATTTGTTACATTGAATTTTAGTGGTTTTTAGATAAAGATGAAAATTAAGTTTGATTTCTTTGAACGTATCAATTTGATCAATATGCGTTAAGGTTTTAAAAAAAAAAACTGTCCTTACATGGGGCAGCCATATTTACGCATTGCATATTCATGCTGTGCATGTTCTCCATGCAAGCCTATAAGTTGTCATATAAAAAAAAAAAAAAAAAAAAAAAAAAAAAAGCACTTTAATGTGGCTTATACATTAGCTCACCAGTTTCACAGATCCAGACTTATTGCAATGACAGTATCCTCTAGTAACTAATCTGCTTGATATAGATACCCCCATACACACACCCTTTTTTTTAATATATCTATAATTTTATATATATATATATATATATATATAAAAAATACTGCCCACATTGAAGCTAATGAAGCACGGATTGCACTCCATTAACTTCTTCCCTGGCTGTGGCAGCTGGGGGAAAGTGACAACCGAACCCAGAAGTGATGTAATACACGTTGCTTATAAGTTCTTACTGGGTAGAGGAGATCAGTGAACAGAGGTTCGCTGGTCTCTTCCCTCTACCTGGTAGCACCTGCCATGTCAGTCATGGCTCCACAGTTGGGAGCGTGGAGGCTGGTATAAATGCCGGGAACATGCACGGGGTGGACAAATGCACAGGGGTACATGGAAGGAATCAGGCCTGTCAGATTTACACACATTCCTGGCTGCTGTAGGATGTGTTAAAGCTCTGCTAATGCCAATGTATGCCATACATCAGAGGCAAAAAAGGGTTAAAGAAGTCAAGAAAGGCCAGAAATCCCAAAATTAAGGAGCATACCCAGTAGGTATTCCCATTTAACATTATCAAAGGCCTTGGCTATATCCAAGCTCAACAAAAGCCCAATGTTTGTGGTCTTAGCATGGTTGATAATATTCCCGTCTCCTAGTGTTTTTCGTCAGCTGACTGCTAGGGATGAAGCCACACTGATGTGGGGGAATCATCCCAGAGATCATCTATGCGAGAAAAGTGGCCATCGATATTAGGGACTGAAATGGGTCACATGTTAACCAGCGGCATAGGGTCACTTCCTGGTTTGGAGACCATTGTAATATGTGCCCGTTTAAGAAAACTTATTACAGTAACAAAGATATGAAAGGTATAAAGTTTCTCTAATACATAATCCCATAAATTTTTATTGGTCTGACTGTGAATGTGGTCATACAAAGGAAAATATTTCCATGAGTAATGCTACAGTGCACAAAACACCTCATCTGGTGTTTCTCTGTGCCAGTGCATGTCGCTCCACACGTACCCACTTCCCCTCCAAAGCCCTTTTTGTTTATCTTTTGCACACATCTGAATTTTTTACCATAAAAGAACATTTATATTTTCTCAATCAGAGGCCCTGTATAATACAAAAGATGCCATTTTTTTTATACACGATATTTGCGAAACTGTCTGTCAAACCTATATTTTCAGGAAAAATACACTAAAAAAAAAAATTTTAGTGCACGCAAAATGTAATCCCCCCCCCCCCTTTTTTTTTTTCTTTTTAAATAAAAGATGGAGGTTTATGTAGAGTAAATAAATACTAAATGTGGCAAGCCTTCATAATGCATTAAATGCCTTCACAGCTTCTTGGAAGTAGCACGTGCCAGTCATGTAAAAGTAAAAAGTTAAGTGATTGGATGGCTCTGCACAGTGGTGGCTGGTGCTAAATATGTCGGGGGGGGGGGGGGGGGGGGGTAGGTGGCAAACTAACGCCAGCAACCCCGCAAGCAAACCCCCCCTACCGTGAGAGTCAGACGCGCAAACACCCCCTGGCGGCAGACGAACGACTGGTGGGAAGGCGGCGATCGTTGCAAACAACCCCCCCTCACAGGAGACGAATGGCAGATGGGGGAAGGCGGTGATCGCCAAAGGCACTGGACCCCGGTGGCATGGACTAACCCCAGGAGGCAGGGGGAATGAAGGGCTGGCACCTTTCTCCTCTCTGTTCTCCTCCGGGCTGAACAGGGAGTGTCCTGAGACACGATTGTGAGTCCTAGGACTCCCTGGCCAATCAGGTCTCAGGAGCTGCTTCCTGATTGGCCAGGAGGAGAATCAGGTAGACAATAGCGAATATTTTGCGCCCCAAGCCCACCCTTTTTTGAACCCCATTAGAGCCTCAGGCTCTAATCACGTGCTTCTAAAAAAAAAAAAAAAAGAAACGCTATTGGAATCCATGTGTCCGGCGCCCCACATGTAGATTAGGGGGCCAGACGCATGGTCCGGGGGGGCAGTGCCCCTGCATTACAGGCCATCAATGGCTCCGCAGCCACCCAGATCACACTTACATTGAAGCCACGGGCCCAAAAATAAGAACAAGCCTACAGATGCTACTTCAGCCTTAAGCTTGTTTTGACCTGTTGATTCTTTGAACTTGGCGAACTAGTTAAAATCCATCATTTGCATTAAAAGAGTAAAAACATTTCTGCTGCTGCATTTCAGATGGTATGGGCTTTAATTATAGTGGTTCTGCTATTACTGAGACTTATGCCGCGTACACGCGAGCGGACTTTACGGCAGACTTTGCCCGGCGGACTTTGACAGACTTTCTGAATGAACGGACTTGCCTACACACAATCCACCAAAGTCCGTCGAATTCGTACGTGATGACGTACGACCGGACTAAAACAAGGAAGTTCATAGCCAGTGACCAATAGCTGCCCTAGCGTGGCTTTTTGTCCGTCAAACTAGCATACAGACGAGCTGACTTTTTGACCGGACTTGATTTCGACGGATTGATTTAAAACATGTTTCAAATCTAAGTCCGTCCAACTTTTGAGAAAACAAAGTCCACTGGAGCCCACACACATCGAATTGTCTGACGAAATCCAGTCCGCCGGGCAAAGTCTGCCGTAAAGTCTGCTAGTGTGTACGCGGCATTAGACCAGTTAAAAAACACATTAGCAGAAAGTTGCTGCTGCTGGTCAATAAAATGAGATTCTAAGGTTCTAGTTAGCCGATTAGCGACTATATATTTATCCATCACTGCAGTAAAAAAAAAAAAAAGTCCTTTGTTACACTTAGACCCCTTTCACACTGAGGCATTTTCAGATGCTACAGCGCTAAAAATAGCGCCTGAAAAAAAGCTTCAGCTACAAACCCAGTGTAAAAAGCCCGAGTGCAGGCTTTAGCCATCTGCTGGCTTTTTGGGGCAATTTTTAGACATTTTGCCAAGGCACCCCTGAAGAAACCTCAAGCCACCCCAGTTGGAAAAAGGCTGCCCTATTTTAACCTTGTCATCACTCCTTCATTGCTCCTTCCGCCATCACGGCTGGCACTAAAATTCTCTGTTAATAACTATGCAAAGCAATAATGTACTGAGCAACACTGCTCAGTCCTACTGATTGGCTACTAGACTTGAGCACTGTTACAGTGAATGCGGGCACATGTTCCCCCATATCCAAAAGAAGTGGATGGAGCAGAAGGGTAGCACTGGGCAAGGTAAGTGAGTGGGCTGGGGAGGCCTCTTTGTGGAGACGCTGTCACTAGAACAGGTAAGTTTACAGATAACATAGTCTAATGACCAAAGAATTTACTTTTATAAATCTGAACCTGCTCTCTTCTCATTTTAACATGGAATGAAGGAAATAAATCCCACTTTTATAAAACACTTGTCTCCACTACAAGATTTCCCCTTATTTGAGAAAAAAACATTTTCCCTCACCTCCTGTTTTGGTGACTACTGTAAACATTTGTATTTCACCTCAGTTTCTATCCAATTAACAATGCTCACCAGCAGTGGCGTCGCTAGGGGGTGGCTTTTGGGGCTATAGCCCCAAGTCTCTGCAGGGGTCCCCAAGGGGAGGGGAAGCTCTCTGGGCACCCCGATTTAAGGGGGAGGCTCTCTGGGCACCCCGATTTAAGGGGGAGGCTCTCTGGGCACCCCGATTTAAGGGGGAGGCTCTCTGGGCACCCCGATTTAAGGGGGGCGCTCTGGGAACTCTGATGCAATTGGGGAACTTTCTGGGGACCCTGATGTAAGAGGGGGGGTCTCTGGGGATATACACACACACATATTACATGTGTATGCCCGCCCAAGCATATGACTTTCTTTACTACGCTGCTATTGGCTCTAGCCCTAGATCTTTTGTAGACCTAACAATGCCCCTGCTCACCAGGACAAACCTCTATCCGAAACTATTGGGCCCCTTTCACACATGCAGAGTCTGCCAGCGGATCCGCCTGCTCAGCGAGGGATTTCTCCGCTGAGCGGGCAGATGACAGGTCCATGTCCGCTGATGCAGAGTGGACACAGACGCCTTCCTCTATAGGCGTTTAGATGGAAATGGACTGCCGGTACGTTTCCCTCAGACTGTCATCCAATCCAATAGACGGATGGGGAACTGATCCCCAACAGTCTGTTTCTAGCGGATAGGATCGGATGTCGGTAGGTGTCAACGGACACTGCTCTATAGAGGGTAATGGGTGGTCCGATCCGATTGGCCCGTCCGTGTGAAAAGGGGCCAAAATGTTTTGGATATACTGGTACATTATTAGTTTTGTGCAAGTATGTACATGTCCACAGAAAATACAGTGCAGGAGTTGAATCAAGTTGAATTAATTTAACCATATGCATTAAAGCACAGAATGTGGCGGGACTCACCTGAAATATGTTCCCCATCTTGACTGCCGGTTACAAGTGAGGCACCAGTAGTAGGAATATCGTTGAGATTACCATATTTGGCTGTAAAAGACAAGTTACAGTTGAATAAAGTATTTTGATCCAGGCCGATAACTATGCAAATTCAAAAAGCTTTTTCAGGTAGACAAATGCCTATCTCTCTCCCCTCTCTCTCTCTCAGACATATGATACTGTGGCCTGAGGGTGGCAGTGTTCATCTGCATGCTGAGGGCTCCAGCCTGCATGTGATCACTGTCATAGCTGAGAGTAATCACATGTTTAGGAACCACTTTGATTGGTTCCCAATCATCAGTGGTGGCACCAGCTGTCAGTGACACAACCCAGTGAGGGGCTTTGGTGAGATGTCAGGGGTCTAAACAGACCCCTGACATCTCCCCTTTGAGACAGGGAAAGCGACTGAGGACACAGATTCCCCAGTCCCTTTCTCTGCAGCCTCAGCTGCACTGAAGATGAATGGAGAGGAGACAGCAGCTCCTCTCCATTCATAACTGAAGCATTGTAAGCACAGTTTACGATGCTCAGTTATGAATGGACAGAGTCAGTGACTCTGTCCATTCAGAAAAGAAAGGAGCCTGTAAATGACATATTTACCATCTCATTCCTCTGCTCTCCATCCTGAAAGATCTGGGACAGGGGGGCCGGAGGAGCACAGGGATGAGCACATGGAGGAGGACCAGAGGAGCACACGGAGGACACAGAGGGGTACCGGAGGAGGATACAGAGGACAGTCAGGGACGATCGGTGTGGCGGTGAGGGGAGCTAAATCACAGATCTCCCTGTGTGGCTTTCAATAAAGCATCTGAAAGCCACGGAGGGAGAGAAGGAGAAGCAGTTGTCAGCTGCTTTATTGAAAGCCACACAGTGAGATCGGTGATTGTGACTCCCCCACCGATCGTACACTCTGATCAGCGCTCCCTGCCATTGGCTGAGAACGCTGAGCGGGAGTTGGGTGGCTGCTGGTTGTCCAGCATGCATGTCTGACAGAAGCAATCCAAATGGCCAGCTTCTGCCAGACAGACCAACCAACATACACACTGGCAGAATGTTGGTATTTTTTGTACCGGCAAATGTCTCCTGACATTCTGCCCATGTACCGGGCTTTACACTCTTTGTTAAAACAGTACAGACCCCCCTCTCCACTAAGTATAGACCACCCTCCTCCCTCAGTACAGTACAGTGCTTTCAGGAGTGCCACAACATGGGAGTTTTTAACCACTTCTTTGGGGGCCCCAGTGTGAAAGGAGTTTAAGACAGACAGTGTTCAAATCTAGTACAATTGATAAGATGATATCTACCTGCACAGTACAGAGAGAGTTAATTATGGCAAACACAGCTTCCCTGCCCCTCTAAAAACAAACAGAGCGATGCAGAATTTTTCTTGCTGGAATTTGGCTGCAACAGTGAAAATATCCTTAACACCCCGGTCACACTTGGCGATAAGGAGTCGTGAGCAGAACCTACGCAATTCTCCCTGCGATTCCAAATCGCAGAAAAATGGACAACAAGCGTTTTGGGTGCCATTCATCCTGAATCCAAAAATTTGGTCCCTGAGCTTCGTTGGCACGACAAACGTGAAAGGGCAGCCCAGTCAAGTGAACAAACAGAACATGGAAAACTCGCGTGAATCTCGCTTTTCAAATTGCTAGCAGGAACCGACATTCCTACTAAGCCATATGTGAACGAGGCCTAAACTGATTGATTGCTATGGATTACTGCACCTGCCACCTCACTGATAGTTTTTACTCCTACTTATTGAATAACTGTCATTATAAATTGACTTCAAACAGTTGTCCATTACAAATTGTCATACAATTGAAGCACATCCACAAATGTCTAGTTGGGACACTCAACGCTAATCAACTACCTATTTAACAGGATGTTAATGGATTTTCTGATAAAACCAAGCTGCAAGCCTTTAGTTATTTAAAATAGCCACAAAATAATTAGAATAATCATCTTGTTAGGGATATCACATTCTGACAGCCTAACTAGTTTTAAGATGGCATGTTCTTATTTGTATGTGTTGTCCATTGCCAGTTTGGCACCACTGCTTTGATATAACATCAGCTTTCTATAGTCTCTACCAAAGATAACATTTTGATAGTGATGATTGAATACTCACACATGATGGTTTTTCAAATTTTCCTAGTAACAGAAAACAATGTCATCATTAAAATCAGTTAAAACAATTGTAGTTTTGTCATTTTAGAAAGTTTATAAAATTGTAATTATACAGAGAATGTAATCTAATAAAATACTTACACACTTTTTTTTTTTTTTTTTTTTTTAGAACCGTATGCTCACCACTTCTGATTAACATGTTATTCAATCTACTCATATTAAAATATTTTATCTTTTTTTAGCCATATTTCACACCACACATTTTTGGAAAATCTTGAAGCAAGCAGCACTTGCTCTGTTTAAAAGGATAATTATAAACAGTTATTTATGGCAGCGCTATAAGTAATGCTGGCCATACACTATGGGAAAAATTGTTCAAGCTAGTTTTCGAATAATGAACATTCAGTCGTGAGAGCGATAAATCATTCAATGGACATACATGAATCAGTTTTTCGATTGTTTTGTCACATATGCCTAGTGCGAGAAACACATTAACCTTTCAATTTATCGTTAATTCGGCAGAATTTTCCACCCTGTTCCTTTGATATTTTGGCGCTAAAAATGTAAAACTGATTTTTCTATTAGTGGCCATTAACTGGACAAAAAACAAACGAATGGTCCAAATGACAGATTTTCGAACGATTTTTCGGCTAGTGTATGGCCAGCATTAGACTACCTAAAGCATAAATCATGCAACAAACTTCAGCAAAACAGCTAAAGTGTGCCTTAATAAGCCCATAAACAGTGAATAATAGGTCCTGCAATAGTGAATCGTCACAGGGTCTTGTACCAATACACATAAAAGTGCCTGGGACACCCGACTTTCCTTCTGTTATTTGCACCATGTGTCTCTACACAGACAAACAAATGTGCTCACCCCTCCAAAGGCCTTCGTTATAAGCAGGGCCGGACATACTATTGGGCTTGACTGGGCTCAAGCCCATGGGCCCCAGGCCAATAGGGGGCCCCGCGGACCTCGCCCGTTTCAAAAGCTGCCGAGGTGCGGCTGAAAGCCGGCAATAGCCGCCGAGAGCAGCCAAAAGCCTCCGAGATACACAGGACATCCGGCTCTGTATCTTGGCGGTGCCATTTTTAAACTGAAAGGCTGCAATGATAAGGCAGCAATGACGCTGGAGCAAGGCTACAATGACAAGTCTGCAAATGACACTGGGGCAAGGCTACACTGACACTGACAAGGCTGCAATGACACTGATAAGGCTGCATTGATGGGCATTGTAATTTTTTTTCCTTAAACTTCCCTCCTAAGTTTTTTTTCCTTCCTAAACTTGGGGTGCGTGTTATACGCCGGTGCACGTTATACGCTGATAAATACGGTAATTATTATTTTATCCATTTTTATTGCTTTTATTATTCGTGGACCCAGGACGAATACCAGTACAGTATCCCCTACTTATACGCTTATATATTATCTACTTTTGTGAGTAGCCATTTGGCTGTTTTGTCTTGTCCAATTAAACAGAAGTTCTTTAACACTGCACTGAGTCTGGCACACCTTGTCCTTTTCTACTTCTGTTTTATAGAGCTGTGCATATGTATAGAAGGTAGGACCCGAAAGTGACTCAAGCCCAGGGGCCCCCACCACCCTAAGTCCTGCCCTGGTTATAAGAGGTCTTAAGCACGCCAGATGTATAACACATTACTGTTGATCCAGGGGTTCTCTATCACAGCAGCAGGATGTTCCCTCTTTAGGTCAATAATGCACTCTTCATCCTCTCTCATTAGAGACAAAAATAATCACTCACAGTGCTCTCTGTATAATGCTTTATTAAACTATACAGCAATATTGTACTCACATAAAATGAGTGGCATAAGTTCTAGTATACAAGCCTACAAGATGGGGCTTCATCAGAGGTTGGAGTGTGCAGGTGCCATCACGCTCTATTTATAAAGCCTTCTGGCTGCATTCACACTGACTTGCAGACATCCCAACTTGCAAAAACTTGTTTCAAGGAGGTGGCAAACTAATTTCAGGGAGGTGGTGCCATCCCCCCTCCCCCACACACCAATTTAACACAACTAGAGGATGATCAAATGAAATGGAATCAGTATACAGAGGTTTACTTCTTCTTAGAGAAATTATAGGAACACTAACCACCATGACCACTTCAGTGATTTGAAGTGGTCATGGTGGTAGGAGTCAGTATGTGCAGTGTTTCTGCTTAAAACAGGTGGGGGGGGGGTCGCTGAAAGCAAAGGAGGGGGGAGACACAGACAGACAGACAGACAGACAGACAGACAGACAGAGAGAGAGAGAGAGAGAGAGAGAGAGAGAAGTGGGGCTGAGAGAGAGGGAGGGGCTGAGAGAGGGAGGGGCTGAGAGAGGGAGGGGCTGAGAGAGGGAGGGGCTGAGAGAGGGAGGGGCTGAGAGAGGGAGGGGCTGACGAGAGGGGCAAAGAGAGTGGGTGGTGGACAGAGAGAGCGGGCTGAGAGAGAGAAGGTGGTTAAGAAAGAGAGAGGGAGGGGGCTGAGACAGAGGGGGCTGACAGAGAGGGTGGCTGAAAGAGATAGAGGGAGGAGGGTAGAGAGGGCTGAGAGAGAGGGAAGAAAGAGAGAGAAAGGGGGGTGAAAGAGAGGGGTGGGACGTATGTAGTCACAGTGGCAGGGCACTTATTGTGGAGTGCAGTGCTCAGTCAGAGAGTTGCTGTTGGTAGTGGGCAGGACTGTGTGGCCCCAGGGGTTAGGCTGGGGCCCGGGGTTTTCTCCCCTAGCTCAGGCATAGAAGAGGCTTTCACCTGCCACATAGTCCCAAGTCAGATAGATAAAGAAAAAGATAGACGGGGAAGCGGAGCCCAGACTAGGCTGACAGCGTGTTTGGTTTAGGCTTGGAGAGGATGGAACATGAGCGGAGCTGTCCCCCGAAACAGCATAGGACAGTGGGCAAGCTCCCTCCTCACCTGTGGAGGAGCTGTGCACCCCAAGCATGTACACTGTCCTCAGCTGTGCAGACTGTTACCTCCATGGGCACATGGGTGATTGAAGTCTGGGACAGCAGCCTCTCATGGGGCCCCCTACTGGCCCCGGGCCCTCAAGCAGTGCCCGAGCGGGCAACCCGCCCCTGGATATTTGTACACCGAGTACTATTCCCTATATATAACACTGACATCTGTACACTGAGTAGCACTCCATGTACAGATGTCAGTGTTGTACATAGTGAGTACTATTCCCTAAGTGCTATTCCCAATATACAACACTGATCTCTGTACATGGAATGCTAGTACCTCTGGCACTGATATCTGTCAAATCTGTACACCAAGTGGCACTCAGTGTACAGATATCAGTGTGCACTCAGTGTATATAGAATTCAGGGTTATTAGATATAGGTTAGGGAATAGCACCTGGTGGAAGGGCACTGGGCAGGAACACTCAGCCTGCTTGCTATACATTAAAGAAGTGTGACATTAAACAGCTGGCCTGGCGATCACACACTGACCTGCTGTGCTGCACACAGGCTGACAGCCCTGAGACCAGTCCATGCTGCAGTGCACCGTCTCTAGCTCTCTAAGTTTATCACCGGCTGTCCCCCATGGTGGGAATGTGGAGTGTGGGCGAGGCTGAGGCTGTAACCCTCCCCCCCGCCGAAATCCCCAGGGAGAGAGATGGCCGGTACAGCTGCCGTTGCCATCATCCCCATGGCTCCACGATCATTCTCTCATCCCAGCCAGCGCCTGAGTCCTTTCCTATAGCTGCATTAAGCGCAGGAGGGGCGAACTGAGCCTCTTACAGGGCCCCCTACTGACCCCGGGCCCTCGGGCAGTGCCCAAGTGCCTGAATGGTCAGTTTGCCCCTGATACACTCACACTGCACAGGGTACTCCAGACATGGCTGCTGCTGTCACTCGCAGGTCAGGACCCAGACTAGTCCCTCTGCTGCATCAAGCCGCCGGGTGGCAGACCGCGGGAACCGGAGAAGGTGGGCGGAGCCAGTGCAGCACTGACACGGGCCTTGCTCCCGACCTGGCCTCACGTCACTGGTTGCTAGATGCCAGGCGGGGCAGCCCTAGCAACCAGTACCGCTGGTTTTCTATCAATTTCTGACCTCCGTCAAAAAGTGAGCGTGCATGCACAGAACAGTAGGGCACTCCAGCTGAGTTGCCACTCAGCTGGAGTGAGGTCACCATAGCGCATTCGCACATCGTAGGAGGGTTTTTTCGATGGGCGATACCATTTCACGGGCACAATTGAAAGCTATGCAAAGAGCGGAGGGACACCGTAGATGTCAGATTGTGCCACGTAAACCCACAGCACAAAAGTGAGGCACAATCTGACAAATACGGTGTCCCTCCGCCGTTTGCATAGCATTAAATTGTGCCAGAGAAATGGTATCTCCCGTCGAAAAAAGGCTCCTACGATGTGCACATGCGCTATGGGACATCATTCCAGCTGATCGGCAACTCAGCTGGCATGCACTTTTCGATGGCGGGCACATATCGACAGAACGCCGGTGATCAATTAGGGTGGCTGCCACTGGCTGTGGTTTGTCCTCTTTCATTCCGGGACACTATATTGTCCCGGAATGAAGGTCCCTGGGATCGGGGAAAGAGATGGAAATTGCGGAACAGTCCCGGGCAATCCAGGAAAAGTGGGCACCCTACCTGCAGCCGGGATATCATGCGGGTGTCAGGGAGCCACATCCGAAATGCAGGAGACTTGGGATGTCTGCACTTGTGATAAAATGCAGGGAAAATGGATGTACATTTCCATTCATTTTATATGCATTTCAACAGGCGTTGACTAGCGTTGATCTGCATTTTAGCACACTTGTAAAATGCAGGCCAAGGCATTTTATGTGGTCAATGCATTTTATCACAAGGCAGTGTGAATTCAGCCTCAATCTCCTGGCAAACAAACAGCAGCTGCTCCTACTCACAGGCACTTACTAGGTCCTGTATACCTCAATTTTCTGAATTAAGCCATCACCTAGCAACAGTAAACGAACGGCTGCTCCCCATTTACTGCTCCTAGACGCCGTCTAGGTCTTATATACCTCCATGGATCGAGCCATCATTTTTTAAACATATGAAGTGCATGTTAAAACAAACTAAAAAACACTGATTGATAAACAACAAAGGTATTCTATAAATAAACGAATAAATGGATGCATGGGGAAAATATATACAACTAGTGTGCTAACCTTCACTTCTGGGATATAGAAAAAGCTAGAAAGCACTGAAGGGGGGAAATTGTATTTGGTTTTTATGTCAGAGAATCCAAATGGATTTTCAAAACTCAAGTTTTAACTTCCAAGGGATTGCATATTGAATTTGATGTAAATTGCATTATTAGCAACGCATAAGGCCGGGTTCACACATGTGCTGCTGCAGGTACGTGTCTGGGATCTGGTGCGTTCCTGTACACCTGTATAGGTGTGATTCTGGTCCGGATTTTAGACTGAACTCGCACCTGAACCAGACCCAAAGACACACCGGACCCTTTTGCAATCCGGACCGCAGCCGCCCCGGACATGTGTGAACCGGCTCCATAAAGCTGGTCACACTTGCCCGTCATGCGAATTGGATGCAGAGAAAGCAGCATCCACTTCGCATATGTGTGAAGCTAGCCTGAGTGGGTTTTTTTTTTTGCAGTTTGTTTTTTGCCCGGGGGGGGGGGGGTTTAATCAAGGTGAGCACACTAGTCCCATATAAATATGCTAAGCAGCTGAACACTTATTTTTTATTTTATTGTCACATTTAAAGAATAACAGTCTATTTTTTTATCCTTTGTAGTCTTTTTTTTCTAGTCTTCTTTTGCTACTTGAAAGCAGCTCTGTCAGGCAGAGGCGTCGCTAGGGGGTGGCTATTGGGGCTATAGCCCCGAGTCTCTCACTGGGAGAAGCGGTGCCACCAGTGGCGGATGTGGGCACCATGCAGATAACATCTCGGCCGTTTTACTTTGTTCTGCCACTGCACTGGTTGCTAGAACTGCCCAGGGTCTAGCAACCAGTGAGGTCACATAACCTGAGTGACACAGCGTGAGCCCGAGGCAGTGGCACCACTGGGGGGGTGGAGGCTGCCTTCCCCTCCTCTCTGTTTACATCCACAGAGGAGGAGGAGGATCCCGAGGGACACACCACTGTGTACAGTATATCCGTCAGAGCTGTTCTGAGGTCTGTACATTTTACTATACATTATGTAGGTGGACATGTGCAGGGGGCTATGGGAGGGGAGAGGGGTGCCTATACTGATGTGGGGTCTAAGCACTGAGGGGAGGTGTCTATACTGATGGGGGTCTATACCATGCCCGCAGCCTCTGACATCTCCTGTACCATGCCCGCAGCCTCTGCATCACCTCCTGTATAATATATATATTACACACACACACACACACACACACACTTATATTATATACACGTGTGTGCCCGCCCAAGCATATGACTTTCTTTACTTCACTGCTATGGGCTCTAGCCCCTACCCTGTCCACCTTTAGGAGATCCCTGAAAACTCATTTATTCAGGGAAGCCTATCCCACACCCACATAACTGTCCCTGAGCCACCCCCATCAAATCATTCTTTGCAGCTATTACCTTTTGTACCACCACCCCCTCCCTTTAGAATGTAAGCTCTACAAGCAGGGCCCTCCTGTACCTTTTGTATTGAACTGTACTGTAATTGTGTTGTCCCCCTTATACATTGTAAAGCGCTGCGTAAACTGTTGGCGCTACATAAATCTCGTATAATAATAATAATAATAATAATAATAATAATAATAATAATAATAATCCCAGATCTTTAGTAGACCTAGCAACGCCCCTGCTGTCAGGGATACAAAGTGCCCAGTGACAGTGCCTAGTGCCCAGTACTGCCTACATTAGTTCATACTGACATCCCTTCTTAAAGTGGACTCTGTGTGGAAATGGAGAACAATATCTTGTGATTTGTGTAGCACCCTCTACATTAGGTAGGTAGGTGCTAGTGTAGGCTGCCAGAACATGTACATTTAAGCAGGCCTATGCTGTGATCTAGGCCTGTTTGTTTTGATCTGGTGGCAGGGGAGTGGTTTAGTATAGCAGTAGGTGACTGACAGGTGCCTCAGCTCTTGGGCGCCTCCTCTGTTTCCAGGGAGAAGGTTCTGGAAAAGGGGCAGGGCAGAGAGCTGGAGTGACATGGGGTGCATGTGGGAGCCCTGACCAATCCTCAACTAGGATTGGCAGGCCTACTACAAATACCCATGGTCAGCCTGCTGGGGGAGGAGTTGTCGGCTGCGTGAACTGGATGATGGAGTGTTAGACTGTCGTGTCTGAGGGAACCCCCTTTCTGGGGTGGGGGGGGTGTACCTCAGGCGGGGAGCTCGGGAGCCTTTCCTTACACGGTCATAGAGAGATGTCCTGGAACAGGAGCTGGAAAGGACAGTTGGCCAGCACGTCCAGAGTAAAGTCATTCAGGAAGGATCCAGGACAGGTTTCGGTGAGTGGAAAGCACAGTGGAAAGCTCTGGAAGAGACATGCCAGGGGAGCTGGAAAGGACAGTTGGCCAGCACGTCCAGAGTAAAGTCATTCAGGAAGGATCCAGGACAGGTGTCGGTGAGTGGAAAGCACAGTGGAAAGCTCTGGAAGAGACATGCCAGGGGAGCTGGATGTAGAGACAGAGGGAGAGACTGTGGGAGTTTTTGTCAAGTCGCTGCAGCCAGGATTTGCAATCGAACTTGCTGGGATCAGTAGTCCATCTACATTTATTATTTTCAAGTAAATCGGTTGCTACCACAAAAGGGATACTGCAGACCCCGGCCTACAAAGGGCTATCAAGTAAAGACACTGGGACTTATTCAGAGTGAGGCCTAGTCATGTGCTGATGGTGTGACAGGAGACTAAAGTGTAGTGTGCTGAGGAAAGGACTGTCAGTTTAGGGTCAACCATCTTTTGTTCTAAGAAGTATATGCACAGTTACTTTTACTCTGCTGAGAAGTGTGATGCAGCTACTTTACATACCTCCCAACAGTCCCTGGATTCGGACTTATGTCCCGCAGTCCCACTCAAATTAGCTGTTTCCCGCATTGCCTCCACTGCCACTTACTCTTGTAGAGTGCAGGCAGTTTTCAAAGCTTGTGAGCAGCTCCTAGAGTGACCAATCCTTAAACAACTTTTGCCGGGGCCCCATCCTTCCATCAGTGGGGCCCCAGGAAGCAGTAGCAGAGTGGGAACTCTTTTTTTTTTAATGTAGGGGCGGAGACAGCTAGTGTCGCATTTGCAGACAGTTAGTTTAAAGTTCCGGCCCCCAGCCTGTCTGTCCCTGGCGGAGTGATATGGAGGGGATGCCTGTCTGCCTCGCTCCCTCGGTAAGTGTTGAGGGCAAAAGGCGGGGCAGCAGCCGGCAGTGACTGTGAGGGACTGTGGCCACCCATCAGAAAGGTACATGGAGGGAGTCTCTGACATCTGATAGGTGGGTGATCTTTCTGCTCCCCCTTTACCTACACACTTTCGCCTCCCTGCAAGGTCTCCTCTCAGTCCGGCTCATCTGCCTTTCTCCTCTTCTTCCCCACCACTGACAGCTCCAGCTCACTACTCCTCTCCCTGCAACCAGTGATTTAAGTCCCCCATCTCTGATTCCAGATCTCTTCCCCTCTTCCGCAGACCTCCATTCTCTCTTCACTAAATGCCTGCATTGCACCCTTTCCCTGACAGAAGTTCCTGATAGACTCCTGGGCTCCTCCATTCCCTGGATACTTCTCCCGTCCACAGCCCAACTCCCTCCACTTCACTGGAATCCAGCCTGCACTATCTCCCTCTTAGCTGTCTGCATCCTAGGCTTAGGATCCCTGTCTATTTAATTCATATCCCTGGATCACCCGTCCTAACACTCCCCCCTCTCCCCAGTGCCTGATGTAAAGGGGGACTCTTGATGTGAAGGGAAGACTGCTGATGTAATGGGGTCTCCAGATGTAAAAGGGAGAATAGTAATGTTAAAGGAGGAATACCAATGTTAAAGGGGGACTCTGATGGGAAAGGGGGCCCCAAATTTAAGGGCCATTGCAGATGTAAAGGAGGACTCCTGATGTTAAGTATAGGGGGCTCCTGATTTAAAGGGCCACTGCCAATGTGAAGAGAGGACTCCTGCTGTAAAAGGGGACTCTGATGTGAAAGGGTGGCTCTTAATGTAAGGGGTCTTCTGATGTAAAGGGGAACTACTGCTGTGAAAGAGGGGACTTTAATGTAAAGGGGAGATTCTAAAATAAAGGGCGACTTATGCCGCGTACACACGAGCGGACTTTATGGCAGACTTTGTCCTGCGGACTTTGATGGACTTTTCGAACGAACGGACTTGCCTACACACGATCAACCAAAGTCCGACGTATTCGTACGTGATGACGCACGACCGGACTAAAAACAAGGAAGTTCATAGCCAGTAGCCAATAGCTGCCCCAGCGTCGGTTTTTGTCCGTCGGACTAGCATACAGACGAGCAGACTTTGACCGGACTCGAGTCCGTCGGATAGATTTGAAACAGGTTTCATTTCTAGGTCCGTCAAACTTTTGGGGAAAAAAAGTCCGCTGGAGCCCACACACGATCGAATTGTCCGACAGACTCCGGTCCGCCGAACCAAGTATGCCGTAAAGTCCGGTCGTGTGTACGCGGCATAAGTATACCTTAGCCAGTGACTGTATCTAAGTGTATACATGGCAGGGTTAGGTCAGTGGGCCTATCACTCATAGCAAAGAAATGAGGGAGTATTATGTGGGTACAAGGACTGCGGACTGTGTATAGTATATACCACTGTAAAGCCGTATTAAACCCAAAATAAAAAATGTATTATATTGCAGCTTAGTAATCATTAGATGTGGTGGCTGCATTCGTTTTTTGTTTTTTTTAGGTTTTTTGACCTGGTGATCTGGTCAGTAATATACCTCCTGTATTAGTGAGATACAACTCTGGATGAAAGAGCAATAGGGGCACCTTTGAACAGCAGCATTGTCAATTTGGAGGGAGGGAGTGTTAGATGGACTAGCAGATTTAAATACACTAACACTTTATAAACAGTTGCAGCAAAATGACCAGTTACACTTACCGGTAACGGTGTTTCTGGGAAGTCTTCCAGGACGGCACCCTGAGAGATGACTGGTCCTCCTGACAGGAAACACAATCAAGAAAGAGGTTAAAAACCCCGCCCCTCCCTGCACTCCTCAGTTGTGCAAAAGTATTGACCCACACCAGTGCATGAAAGTGAAACAAAAACACCTCCAATGTACCACTATATAAAAAATACAAACCGGGTGGGAAGTAGGCCTGCCGTCCTGGAAGACTTCCCAGAAACACCGTTACCGGTAAGTGTAACTGGTCATTTTCTCAAGTCGTCTTCCAGGACGGCACCCTGAGAGAGGAGCAAGTAGCTCAGGCCTACCTTAGGGCGGGACCACTGCTTGCAGGACCTTTCTGCCGAAGGCCAGATCCTGGGGTGACAGCAGTTCCACTCTGTAATGTCTCAGGAACGTGTTCTGGCTTGACCACGTTGCTGCCTTACAGATTTGATCTACCGATGCTCCGGCTCTTTCTGCCCAAGAGGTTGCCAGAGACCTTGTAGAGTGAGCTTTAAGATTAGTTGGAGCCGTCTGACCTGAATGCTCATAAGCTATGGCAATAGCCTGTCTAATCCATCTAGCAATGGTCGTTCTAGAGGCCTGTTCGCCTCTTCGAACTCCACAAAAACTAACCAACAAATGTTGAGATTTCCTAAACTCTTTAACCTTATCTAGGTAAAGCAACAGACATCTCCTGACATCCAACGTATGGAAGGCCCTTTCCTTCTCGTTCTGTGGATTGAGACAGAAGGAGGGTAAAATAATCTCCTGTGACCTATGGAAGCGTGAAGCCACCTTGGGAAGGTACAAAGGGTCCTGCCTGAGAATAATTCGGTCTTCTAACAGGCGGAAAAAAGGCTCCTTCATAGAAAGAGCATGTAAATCGCCCACCCTTCTGGCTGTAGTAACAGCCAGAAGGAAGGCGGTTTTAAAAGAAATCAATCTGACTGAAGATTGAGCCAACGGCTCAAAAGGTGCCCTGGTCAGGGCTTCCAAGACTAAAGATAAATCCCACGGTGGAAATTCCTTCATTTGCACCGGGGAAAGTCTCTCTCTAGCCGACAAGAATCTCTTAATTAAAGGATCTAGGGCTAATCTGACATCCAGAAAACTAGACAGGGCCGCCACCTGAACCTTCAGAGTTTTGGTGGCTAAACCTCGGTCTACTCCCTCTTGTAGGAAGTCTAAAATAACAGGTATTTGCTTCTGGGGAACTTTTCTCGCTTCACACCAACGGGAAAAAACCCCCCAGACCCTAGCATAAATGCGTCTAGTTACCGGCTTTCTACTCAGTAACAGGGTGTCAATCACCTTCTCTGAACACCCCTTGTTGCGCAAGCCCTCCCTTTCAACAGCCAGGCTGTCAACCTGAAGAACCCGGGGTTCGGATGGTAAAGAGGGCCTTGAAGCAGAAGATCCTGACGTTCTGGAAGCTGAACCGGAGGCACCACCGCCCAGTTCCACAACGTGGGAAACCAGGACCTTTTGGGCCACCAGGGGGCAATCAGGATCAAATTGCCCCTGGCCCGACTCAGTCTTTGAAGGATTCTTGGAATCAGAGGTAAGGGAGGAAACGCATAAGCCAGACTGAAATCCCATTCCTGAGCCAATGCATCCACCCCCTCGGACCCTCGTTCCCTGCAGAGGGAAAAGTATCTCTTGACTCTCCTGTTTTCCCTGCAGGCAAAGAGATCTATCTCCGGTGTACCCAGCTGTTGACAGACCATGGTGAAAACTTCGGGGTTTAGCTCCCATTCTCCCTGCTGTACTGTCTGACGACTGAGGAAGTCTGCCTTTATATTGAAAACTCCCCTTATGTGTACCGCAGAAATGGACGGAATTCTCTGCTCCGCCCATTCTAGAATCTCCAGTGTCAGACTCATTAGGGGAAGCGACCGTGTGCCCCCCTGACGGTTCAGAAAGGCCACTGTCGTGGAATTGTCGGAGAGGATCTGAACTTCCTTCCCCTTGATCCTGTCCTCGAAGGCTATTAGAGCCTCCCTGACAGCTAACAATTCCCGGAAATTGGAAGACGCAATTCTCTGTCGTGTGTCCCACACACCCTGAGCTTGCAGTTCTTCTAGATGGGCCCCCCATCCCCACGAGCTCGCATCGGTCGTTATTCTGACCGGCTGAAGCTGGAACCAAAGATGGCCTGTCCCCAACCTTTGGGGGTTGAGCCACCAAAGTAAGGAATTTCTTATTCTTAGAGGGATGGTCACCAGAGTATCTAGGGATTCCTTCTTTCCATCCCATGAGGATAGAAGGAAGTTTTGCAGGGGTCTTGAATGGAACTGGGCCCAAGGTACTGCTGGGATACATGAGGTCATAAGACCTAGAATCCTCATGATCACTCTTCTGGATACTACCTTCTGGTGCCGGATTGAAGACACTGAAGTAATCAGTGCTTCTATCTTCTCCTGCGGAAGGATCAGTTTCTGCCTTACCGAGTCCACCCACAGACCCAGGTAGAGTTTGGTCTGGGAAGGAATCAGAGAGGATTTCTCCTGACTTATCAACCACCCCAGGGACTCCAAGGTGGATATTACCCTGTCCAGATCCCGGAGAAGGGATTCTCTGGAAAGGTTGTAGACCAACAGATCGTCTAAATATGGTATCAGGGAAATCCCCTGAGGGTGCAGGTAGGAGATGACCTCTGCAAGGATCTTTGTAAACACCCTTGGACTGGCTCCCAGTCCGAATGGTAGGGCCTGGAACTGCCAGTGCTGTGTACCCAGATCTGTGCGGATAGCAAAGCGAAGGAATACCTGGTGCTGCGGTAGAATGGGAATATGCAGATATGCATCTTTCAGGTCTATGGTAGCCATGAAGACCTCTTTTAACAGAAGTTTTCTGACCATATAGACCGACTCCATGCGAAATCTTTTGTATCGCAGGAAGGTATTTAATTTCTTTAGATTCAGGATTAACCTGAATTTCCCGGACGGTTTTGGAACAACA
The DNA here is from genome assembly GCA_037952925.1 of Lithobates clamitans. Taxonomy (NCBI): domain Eukaryota; kingdom Metazoa; phylum Chordata; class Amphibia; order Anura; family Ranidae; genus Lithobates; species Lithobates clamitans. The sequence continues at coordinate 7,695,062 of JBBGZY010000498.1, forward strand.
AAGACGTGGGAATAAAAACCCCTTCCCTGCTGATCCGCCGGAACTGGGAGAATGACCCTCTGACTCGCCAACTGCTCGATATTTTCCATGAGTCCTATGGCTTTTGGCTTTTCTCTGGGTAAAAAGGTCAGTAGAAAAGTCTGTGGAGGCCTGGAAGCAAATTCTAGCCCGTAGCCCTCTCTTATCCACTGAAGGACCAGAGGGCTCTGGGCTACCTGCTCCCACTGTGGGATAAATTGTGCCAGCCTCCCTCCCACCTTGGTGCTGGCGTCACTTAGGATCCCTGTCTGCGACTTTGGGGCCGGAGAAAAGGAGAGCTCCTTTCTGTTTGGCTTTACCAACACCCCACTTCTTTCCTTCCTTACGGTCTTTAAACCGGTTGTTGACCTGGGGGCCTCGAAAAAATTTTTTGGCCTTTTTAGGTTTAACCGGAAATTTCTTTCCCTTCTCCGTAGATCTGGAGAGGGTCTGATCCAACCCTGTACCAAACAGGAGAGATCCTTCAAAAGGAAGACCGCATAACCTGGTCTTAGAGGTATGATCCCCATCCCAGGTTTTAACCCATATGGCTCTTCTGGCAGAATTGAGAAGCGCGGCTGTCTTAGCTGAAGTCCGCACCGACTCCACTGCCGCATCCGCAAGAAAGGCTACTGCCTTACCAATTACTTCCAAGGAATCCAAAAGCTCTTTGGACTTGGAAGAACTCGATACATGATCAGTCAGCTTATTCAGCCACATGTTAGTGTTCCTGGCTATACAAGCTGAAGCTAAAGCCGGACTTAAAGTAGCCGCATTGGCCTCCCAGGCCCTGCGTAAAAGGGTCTCTGACCTACGGTCCATTTGGTCCCGAATGTTACCTGCATCTTCAAAGGACAGGTCAGATTGTTTAGAAACCTGGGCCAGAGATGCATCTAGTTTGGGAAGTTTAAAAAACTTCTCCTGCTCCTCTTCCTTAAACGGACACCTGCGTTTCCAGGTTTTAAACTTCTGAAGTTTATTTTCTGGCTCTTTCCATTCTCTTAAAACAATGTCTTTCAGAGACTGGTGGATAGGTAACACTTTAGACTGAGCCTTAGACAACCCCTGATACAACCTATCTTGTACAGAAGTCTGAGCCTCCGGCTCCTGGATCTCCTCAGAAGCATAAATAGCCCCTAGGAGGCCCTCCATATCATCTGTTGAGAAGATATGTCTGCCTGGCCTGGAGTGTTCCCCTTCCTCCTGGCTATCATCTGCGTCTTCCCCTTCTTCAAGGAGACTATGGCAGGGACCTTCCACTTCCTCCGCCTCCTCCTCCGAATCGTGAGAAGATGGCGGTTTCTGAGGAGTAGTGCTCGCCTGTCTAATATTAGAAAAAGCACTTTCCTGAGAGGATGAGCCTTCTCTGCTATCCTGCCTAGCATTAAGGCTAGCCTGGAAGGCTTTAAGTGTGGATAACATCTCAGATTGAACTGAGAGAAAATCTCTCATAACCTCAGAAGTCTCCTTCCCTGATAATTTATGAATGCATTTGTAACAGAACGGCTTGGTGTGCTCTGCAGTTAGTTTATCATTGCAGTACCCACACCTCTTGGAACGGGAAGGATTTTTGGGTCTCGGTCTACTGGCAACACTCTGGGTTTCTGTATCTGCAAAAAACAAGAAGCCCATTTAACTAGTAACACTTAAAACCGAGATCTCTTATGAGGGAAAAGCTAGAGGGGCATCCCCTCCCTTATCTCCTCCAGCCTGATAGACTCACCCCCGGTGGCCTCCACAACGGCTGAAAACTCCTCCTGCTCCATTGCAGTGAGTGAGTAGTGGACGCCTGCTCCTTGCCTGACGCTGCCTCTGACGCCCGGAATTACCCCTGGTACCTGTGGTTCAAGCCGGCTGCTGGCTCCTCACGGCGTTCCGAACACCGCCGCCATCTTGCCGAGGCCACTTCCTCCTCTGTGGGCGGCGTGCTCTAGTAACCGGGCGGCCGTGACGTCATTTCCTCCCAGAAATGACCACCGCAAAATGGCGCCGATACTACACACAGCCGCCGGCGCTGAGGCGGCCAGGAGACCCAGGATAGGCTCAAACAGGCAGAATGTGGCAAATCCTCTCTAGAAACCATGAGGTAAGGAGAGGTGGGAGCAGGAACATGGTCCCTGGAGTTCTGGAGACTCACAGTGCCCAGGGTCCTCCAGTTCTCATGGGGAGCTCTTCATTGCCCCCCTGAGACAAATAGGGGAACAAACCCCCCCGAGCAGGGCAAGCCCTACCAAACCCAAAGGTTTTCCAAAAACCTGCAGTCTGGCGCCCAGGGGGAGACTTCCAGCCCACGGCCTTCCGTCTATTAGAAAAAAACAAACTGTTTCGCTGTGGGGAAACACAATCAAAAACTGAGGAGTGCAGGGAGGGGCGGGGTTTTTAACCTCTTTCTTGATTGTGTTTCCTGTCAGGAGGACCAGTCATCTCTCAGGGTGCCGTCCTGGAAGACGACTTGAGAAACAGATTTTATCTTTCAGGATAAAGGTCTTACATAAATAAATAAAAGCTGATCATTGTAAGCACCCCTGTCAGTGGTAAATGGTTTGTCTCAACAGTCTAACTGCTACATCTGCAGGACAGCGTGTTCTTTTGAAAAAAAAAAAAAAAAAAATACTGGCTGGGTCACCAGGTTAAAATAGAAGAAAGCCTAAAAAAGAAAGAAAAAGAAAACAAATGCAGCCATTACATTTAAGAATTGGTAAGCTGAAATATAATAAATGTTTTGCTTGTGGGTTTAATACCGCTTTAGACTATTTAACCATGTTCCTTTAAGCCACCTCAATATTCAACGTATTTAAGCCACGCTCATTATTGTCGCGGTGCGCTCCGCATGTCTTTTCTGTCCCTAGGTGTCCCTCATTCTCAGGTTCCAAAGTTGGGAGGTATGCTTTTATTCTGCCAAGCAATATTCATCCTATGGGCATCCCATGTCCCTTTTCCCCAACCAAGTTCAATCCCCTAATAAAAACAACAAAAACAAGCAAGAGAATGTTCATTGTCTGAGAAGTGTGTCTAATGGATGTCTGGCAGCAGGGTGAAATGTGTGGATGCTGTAACACGTAGCAACCCCACGGGGCCAGCGCTACATTTGGGATCTTTGGCTTTGCCAGGATCCTGCGAGAAAGTCGAGTGCATTAACCTCACCTGGACAAAGACACCAGTGTCCTGATTTTTTTAGCTTTAACAAAAGGAGTTTGAATTTTGCCCTGGTTCACACCAGTGCGATTTGACAGTTCAAAATTGCATGACGTGCCGCACCCCATTTCCGGCAATGGAACTGTTCAAATCATTGCGACTTCGAAAAAAGGTTTCTGTACTACTTTTTTGCAATTTCATTACGACTTGCGTTGCCTTCCCTCAAATGAAGTCGCAAACCGTAATGAAAATCAGAGATCCAAATCGCACTGATCTGCGGCATTGAAATCACACTGAAGTAGCTCGGATTTAAAGCCACACTGGTGTGAACCAGGGATTAGGCTTCATTCACACTAGCGCGTTTTTTGATGCATTTTGCAGAAATGCACGGGAATTTTTTAACATGGGTTCCTATGGAACATGTTTACATCAATGCCTTTTTGTTTCTCTGCATTTTTGGAAAGGGTCAGGGACTTTTTTTCATGCAAAATGCAGCGTTTTGCATGTAATAGAATTCAATGGACAAGCATCAAAAACGCAAGTGCACCGTTTTTGCCGTTTTTTTTATTTTTTATTTTTTTATTTTTTTTAATGACTAAAAAAAAAAAAAAACGCAAAACGCAAATCGCGGCAAAAACGCGGCTCAAAAACGCGGCAAGCATGAAAAAAAACCCCTCCAAAAACGCTCAAAAGCAACATGCATAGGTGTGAATTGAGCCTTAGGGGGTGGGGGTTAGCAAATAGGCAGCTTTAAAGGAAACTTGTAATGAGACAAATGAAGACTGTCACTGCTGATCTCTCATTCTGAAAAATGGCAGTTGCCTAAAGCCTCAGGCAGAAAAAAAATGCTGCTGCTAGGGGCGTCTGGCTTTTTTTGAATGGCTCTGAAAGCAGCTCTAAGTTATCAAATGTGCATATGCACACTGTGCCCTTTACAGGTGTATTCTAGAGCAGTGCTCAAAAATACCCCAAGCATTTTTTCTGCCAACTTCTGGCAGCATATTTGGTGAATTTTTTGAAATGTTCGTGTGCATGAGGCCTAACTGTTACACCGATTCAATTGCTTTCACTTTTAGTCACTGACATGGAGTTAAAGCGGAGTTCCACCAAAAGTGGAACTTCCACTTATCTGATTCCTTCCCCCCGGTGCCACATTTGACACCTTTCGGGAGGGAAGCGGGTACCTGTTTTCTACAGGTACCCGGTCCCCACTTCCAGGAGACCGGGCCTCGGCGAATTAGGTCAGCAGCTTGGCCCCCCTCCTCCCTCCCCTTGTGCCAGGCCAGTGAGAAAGCGCAGCACGCATGCGGAGTAGGGACCCAGCTGTGAAGCCCAAAGGCTACACTGCCGGGATCCCTTATGGTGGCGGCAGCATCCGACCAGCAAACATCACTGGATTCCAGGACAGGTAAGTGTCCTAATGTTAAAAGTCGGCAGCTACAGTATGTATAGCTGCTGATTTTTAAAGGGGTGGGAGGAACTCCGCTTTAATTATAGCCACGGTTCCATAGACTTTCTATTAGGTTGTGCATTTTCTGAAAGTGCCTGCATGCTGCATCTTTGGTGCACTTTCAGAAAACGCAGCAAAAACATGTGACCTAATAGAAAGTCTTTGGGACCACAGCTAAAACTGTGAGTAAGCTTAGGTTCACACTGATGCGGGTTTGAAATTGTGCGAGTATTTCAAACCTGCAATGCAGTCCGACTTCAGATTTGACAGACATCTGTGCGGGTTCATGCATAGATGTCTATTCAAGTCGCCAATAATAGTACAGGAACTACTTTTGGGAATCGGTGCGGCACCGCAAAGTCGGTGCGGCACAGATTTTGATGGCGCCATTGCTGGCAATAGCCACTGATTTGGCATGCGATTTGACATGTGTGTGGACACGGCTCACAGCAGGGGGTCCAGTGCATCTATGTTCTCCGTTTCAGGGATGAATCAGGCCCAAATTTTTGCCTGAATTCGGACCTAAAGCGGAGCCAAAGACGCACAGGACTCGTGTGCAATGTGCTCCGCGGCCACCCCGGAGATGTGTGAACCCATCCGGTCAGTCTCCTGTCATGCGAATTGGATGCGGAGAAAATTCGCATCAGTGTGAACCCAGCCTAAAGGAGATTGTACAATCAGATTGTTTAGTGTGTGGCCAGCCTGAAAGTAGTTATCCTTTAAAACCAAATCAAACCGTCAGGGGTTTTACTTCTAAGGGCTCTTTCTCACAAGGCGTATCCGTCAGAGCGCCGCTCTCCACTATGGGGGGAAAAAAAAAAAAAAAAAAAAAAAAAAAATCGGATGATGACGGACCGTAGTGTCCATCGTCACCCGATCCGAAAACGGATGGAAAAGTAGGTTTTTCCTCCGTTACACTTTTCGGATCGGAGCGGGTTGGATGTCAGCGGACATGTCACCGCTGACATCCGACGCTCCATAGGGATACATGTATGTCCGTTTTTCATCCGAAAACGGAAGGATGAAAAACGGACATACAGATCCCTCGTGTGAAAGAGCCCTTATGCCTCCTAGCTACAAAAAAAAAAAACCAAAACAAAAACAAACTATCTCCGTTCCCAGTGGATGCCTGTTAAGGGGAAACATGTCGGGTGGAGCATGAGCCTGAGACATCACCACGCTGAACAGCTGACTGGTAGACACCGTGGCTGATTCAAACCTACCTGCTTGTATTTATGGACTTTTTCCTTGTATGATTTGTTTTTTAAATAAATACTTTTGCTGGAACATACTGCACCATGAAGCCTTCTTGTATTCCTCCTTTCATGAGAATACCCAGATCCTGGCTTTTATGAGAGTGTCCTGGAGAGTGAAGTTTTTTCCTTGCTGATTCCTGGATAAACAGGTGGATTCCTCTCTGCTTTCAATCACTGCGAGTTCACCTGCAGGCAGGCTAATGCACAAGCACTTCTGATCCCTATCATTTGAGATCCAACAGATCTGGTAAGCAGTTTGTATTTGCATTTTATGCTCCGTATTCCAGATGATGAATATGTGTCCTGCTTTCTGAGATTAAGTGAAGGACTTTTACATCTCCTAAATTTTGAAGAATCATTTTGGGATTTTCTGTTTTTGATGAATTCACTTTTGGTTTTATTCATTTTTTTTCTATAATCACATGGACTATTTGTTTTTGATACACCATTCACATTATTATGTTTTAGAGAATCTGTTCACAGCAATATTTATAGTTAATTGTAGCGGTTTCTTTGCACATCTCTTCTTTCTTTATATTGGTTTTAGTTTTTGGTATTTGACCTATAGAGGTGCAGCATTTAATCACGCTTTATTTAGTCATACCACTTGTGCACATATATATTTATTATTATATAGTGGTCAGCGCAAATATCCCTTTCTTTTTTGACAAAAAAAAAAAAAAAAAATAATAGAACCCCCCCAGATGATTCAATTGTTTTTTTCATTCTCCAAGTAGCAAAGAGATTTCTATGACTGCATAGGCTTAATCTGAAAGGGTTTCTGTACTAGAAAATTCTGCATGTCGGAGAGTAGCAATGCTCAATGAGCAATATTCATTGGGATTGATGAAATCATACAATACAGCGCTTGCAAATCAATAATATCAAACAAAAACTTTTGTGAAACCAAAAAAAGGAAAGAAATGGAACTTTGTTGCAGCAGCAGGGTGAAAGTACTGTACTTTGAAGATGTATAAACCAAGTGGACTGCGCTAGCAACTAATTGTGTAAAGATGTATAATCAAAAAAACCCAAAAACACCAAAAGGTGTTGGTGAAGTGACAAGTGAGTAAAATTATGGATGTGTCAGAGAACTGGACCTGCAGCTCGTGCACCCGAGTCAGCACTCAGTGTGCATGCACTACGCCGCAGCACCAGAGCTCCAAGACCCTCCACACAAACAAAATCAATTGGTGTAGAAGTGACAGGATCATGGGACGATGCACTATTAGAACAGATGCATCTATCAAATCTCAGAAATTGGCATACAATAATATAAACAAAAATAAATATATATGCAAATAAAACTTGACAATTGTGAAGAAAGTAGAATAGCTTGGAGCGAACCACTCAGCACATTCCAGATAGCACAGAGAGACCATAAAATGTCATCTATAATATAGATGCTCCTTCATGAGGCAAACATTCACATGATGAACGGGCTTCACACTTTTTAATCTTGGGCCAATGGTGTGGTGATATAAAAAGGATTGTTCATACAGCCATGGAAGCACACGTTCCACCGAAGGAGAGAAGAGAAGTATATGGCATAAAATCTTTTAAAACCAGAGGTCACCTGCGCATAAATGCGCTACTCACGGGACCAATAAGGAAAAGCAGGCATTCAGATATATCGGTCGGTTCGCCGCTCATGGCGTGCGCTCCACCGCCAGGAAGTGATGTCACTTCCTGGCGGTGGAGCGCACGCCATGAGCGGCGAACCGACCGATATATCTGAATGCCTGCTTTTCCTTATTGGTCCCGTGAGTAGCGCATTTATGCGCAGGTGACCTCTGGTTTTAAAAGATTTTATGCCATATACTTCTCTTCTCTCCTTCGGTGGAACGTGTGCTTCCATGGCTGTATGAACAATCCTTTTTATATCACCACACCATTGGCCCAAGATTAAAAAGTGTGAAGCCCGTTCATCATGTGAATGTTTGCCTCATGAAGGAGCATCTATATTATAGATGACATTTTATGATTCATTGGGATTGGCAATTAAAAACATCATATATAAGAAAGTAGAAGAAGATCATGTGGCCCTTAAAAGGGCAGAGATCTGCCTTCTAAATACAAGAGACTTCTTTCAAGAAAATCAGACTAAAGCTGGCCATAGATGGGTCGAATTTCAAAAGAAATTTCTTGGGAAAAGAATGTTCTAAGTGAGTTTGTTAGTTTTTCCAATCATTAGTGGGACAAACCAACATTCATTTTCAACCACAGTGGCAAGAAAATTCGAAGGAGCCGGTTGGAAAATTTTTATTGAATTAATTCATTTCTAACAGTGTATGTGGTTTTCATTCAGTAAAGTTCATTCATTCCAAACTCTACCCATCTATGACCAGCCTAAATCTGTGCAGTTCATACAATCAGGCTCGGTTCACACCTATGCGTTTTTTTGGTGCTTTTTGCGGAAACACACTACAGTTCATTTAACATGGTTTTCCTATGGGACACGTTCACATCTATACTTTGTCGCAGTTTGCATTTTTTAATCTACTCATCAAATTGTCCAAAAATAAAAGCATAAACAAATGCAAAACGCAAATCGTGGTAAAATTATGGCAAGAGTAGATTCATCCTTTCACTGTCCATGCTGAACCCCAGCTGTGTCTGAGGGATTGCACGGTTTGTTTCTTTTTCTCTGTATCTCCCTGTACTTTTATCCACAAAAATTAAATAAAAATCCTTTTAAATAACAGCAGTGCTGCTGTATACTTATCACCAGTTATGTAAACCATTTACTGTATTTTCCAATCTTTGTATATAACATTGAGATATGTTAGTATATATTTACTGCTGAAAAGCTCCATTTTTGTTTTTTCATTATTTTCCCCAAGAATTACTCTGCAACTGACAGAATAACTGATCCTAACATATCTGTAAAATCTAGAATACATACAGGCTAACATTTGTGTCCATTTATCTCATGCACTTACCTCTTCTAGATAACTTGTACAGCCTTCCTTTCTGCAATGAAAAGGGATTGGCACACATCCTTCCTATATAGAGAGAGGGCGTGGCCTGCCCACTTAGAACCTGAAAGTGAAAATAAAAAGCTGCAGATCGTTTTCCTGGAAACATGAAAAATTAAAGTATTCTATGTCCAGGAGGGTCAGTGCTTCACACGCATTCTTGTTTAGAGGAAACGTTATCTTATTTCAAAGGTCATGGTTGCCTGGATAAGTAGATGTGTGTGCTTTGTGATTCAGCTTCAGGGGCAGTTCACACTAGTGCGATTCCAGACATCGCATGTGATTCACACCGCATAGATCACATGCAATGTCTGTGCAATGCAAATTCAGCCATACAAACGGGTGCAGGACCCTTTTTTGTCTGGAATTTAGATCGCATGGGTGTTCACCGTAAAATACTTAGAGGGTTCTTTAATGTAAGAGCGGCAAGGATGTGGAATTCCCCTCCACAGGCGGTGGTCTCAGTGGGGAGCATCGATTAGTTTTTTAAAACTATTAGATAAGCACCTGAACGACCGCAACATACAGGGATATACAATGTAATACTGACATATAATCACACACATAGGTTGGACTTGATGGACTTGTGTTTTTTTTCAACCTCACCTACTATGTAACTATGTAACACACATACACCAATTACACAGGTTGGACTGAATGGACTAGTGTCTTTATTTAACCTTACTAACTATGAAACTCATGTTTGTATTCTTAAAATACCTAGAAGAAACAAAAACAATGCAACCAGCATTCCAAATTGTGAAATATCTGTTTAGAATCACCGGTTATTATATCACACAGTTGTCTTGCTGTGCAGAAAGTAGAACAAAGCTTGAAGAAAGTTTTTAGCCATTTAACCACTTGACGACCGGCCCATAGTAAAAATACGTCATTACTTTGACGTTTAAACCCCGGTGTTATGGCAGCAGCTAGCTACTATAATCCCCGGTATTTTTTTTTTTACTATGGACAATTCTCTTTTTAATAAAAGTGGTCCTGTGGGCGGATTTGCCACGGAATCACTTTTAGAAGCAGCGGGAGAGGTTATCCCCCCTCCTGCCGCTTCCCAGTCGTTCCTGGACTTACCTGACCCATCGGTTAAGCCCGAGAACGATCTGATGCGGCCATAGTTGGGTATGGAGACAAGTGAGACCAAGATGGCCACCACTTGTCTCTATGCCCTTGGAGGACCAGAGCGATGTTTGACGTCACTACCAGTTCCCAGGCCATAATAATTTTCTAAAGCAAATGTAAAAAAAAAAAAAAAAAAAATGTATTTTGCTTTTAAAGGTAAATTAAAGATTTTGGGTCTTTTTGACCCCAGATGTCTCAATAAAGAGAGATCTGGGGTCTCAAGAGATGTTTACATTCCTTGTGATAGGAATAAAAGTGATAAAAATAAAAAAAAAGGGACAGTGTAAATATTAAAAAAAAAAGTAGAATAAATGAAAAAAAAAGTAAAGCACCCCATCCCTCCGCGCTCGTGCACAGAAGTGAACGCGTACACAAGCATATGTAAATGGTATTCAAGCTACACATGTGAGGTATATGCCGCGAATGTTAAAGTGAGAGCAATATATCTAACACAAGATCTCCTCTGTGACTCTAAACAGGTAACATGTAAATATTTTTAAATAGTCGCCTATGGAGATTTTTAAATTCAATAGTTTGTCACCATTCCATGAGCGTGCACAATTTTAAAGAATGACATGTTAGGTATCAATTTACTCAGCATAACATCATCTTTCACATTATACAAAAAATTGGGGTATATTTTATGTTTTTTTTTATTATTATTCATTAAAGTGTATTGGATAGCTACAGCCACTGTCAACCTGTCACTGCATTGTATGGGCTGAACGGCTACATCTCCGAGCACACACCTGTCATTCCAGCTGCAGAAATCTTCCAATTCTTGCTGCTGGAATAGCCAGTGTGAGTGAAGCTTTACAGTTACATTTTCAGTATAAGGCCGGGTTCACACTGCTCCGACATGGAAGTCGCATGACTTTGCCCTGCGACTTCAGGTCTGACATCTATGTGACCTCAGTGAACGGGATTCGACTTTGATCCGACTTTGAGATGTTTGTGACTTGTCCTTTGACCAATCAAATCAATTCCTTTGGCTCTGGTATGGATGAAACCTTACGCTAAATTTATCAAAAAACTGGCGTAAGGTCCCCTCCCAGATCCAAACCAGGCCCTCTGAGTCTAGTATGGATCTTGAGGGGGAACCCATGCCAAAATTTAAGATCTGTATCAGACTCTTCATTCTGGTATGGATTTTAAAGGGAAAACCCCATGACAAAAAAAACAAAAAACAGCATGGGGTCCCCCCAAAATCCATACCAGGCCCTTGTCCCTGCATGCAGCCTGGCAGGTCAGGAAAGGGGGGGATGAGTGCCCCTGATGAGTGACCATACCAGGCCACATGCCCTCATGTTGATGGGGACAAGGGTCTCTTCCCAACAATCCCGGGAGGTGGTTGTGGGAATCTGCAGACAGAGGGCTTTTTGGAATCTTGAAGCCCCCTTTAAGAAAGGGAGCCCCTGGATATTCTCTCATTCTCATAGGGGAGGGTGAGTATGGGGTACATTTTACCCCTAATCATTCACCCCAAAAATAAGCAGTGTAGTGTTACAAAAAACGAGAGACAGTTTTTGACGAGTCCTTTACTAGAAATGAAGAATGTCCCCCATCGTAACTCCAACATGTCTTCTTTCTCCAGTACTACCATCGATGTCTTCTTCCTTCGGTCTTCTCCCTCTGCTGATGTCTTCTGCCTCTGCTAATGACTTTTTTCTCCAGTCGTCTCCCCCCCCCCCCCCCTCTTTCCTGACCTGCTAGGCTGCATGCTCAGATAAGGGTCTGGTATGGATTTTGGAGTGGACCCTGCGCCGTGTTTTTTTATTTTATTTTGGAATGAGGTTCCCTTTCAAGATACTTAGAGCACAAGTCACATACCACAATTCGGATCAGTTAGGATGACAATCTGACTTGGATATTGCATTTAAATCAATGAGCTGAAATCATGCCCAAGTTAGACCAAAGTAGTGCAGGTACCTTTTTCAAAGTCGGACCAACACAAGTCAGATCAGTTAAGACGCCTCTCATAGGGAACCATTGATTTTGACATATCATGCGACTTGTGCTCTCGAAGTCGGAGCGCATGTCGGACCAGTGTGAACCAGTCCTAAGCTTTCAAGCTTCTTCGAATGTCTAAGCAGTAATGATACAGAAAAGGTTTAGCAAGTCGATAAGAAAAAATCTGTACAGACAACAAATTCTGAAAAAAAAGTCAGACTAGGGGTAAAGAAGTGGGCTATGGAATGTGAGTGAGGGAAAAAAAGTCCCAGAGGTGAGAATGGTCATAGGACTACAGTATTTGATAGTGATTTAGAAAACCGAGGTCCACATTCAGTCTGTTATTTCATGTATCAAACAGAATCATCACTCAAAGTTCAAAGATTTTCCTTTTCTGAGTAGTCTTTAAATTTCCTTTAACCGCTTCCTGCCCGGCCTATAGTAGAATGAGGGCCAAACAGCAGTGCTCCCATCCTGGGTGGACATCGTATGGCCTTCTCCCAGACTTGCTACTCAGACGCGCCCCTGCGGGTGCATTTTTATGTGTTTTCCATTCTTTTCAATAGGGAGGTGTGTTTTTGGTGTGGTTTATTTTTACCGCGCCAAGCATGCACCAAAAATGCAGCAAGCAGGATTTTAAAAAAGCAACAGTTCCACAACTAACCAGTGTGAAGAGTTCCATAGGATTTAATGGTCATGCGTTTTTCTTCTGCTTTTTGTAACGCACAAATGGAAGAAAAACTAATCAATGTGAAAGCAGCCTTACCCTTTGTGCACACCACCTGTTCAGTCCTGTGCAGTATGAAGGGACCCTCATGGGATAGTACAAAGTGCAGAATCACAGTATATATAAAATAATATGCAAAGTGGTTGGAGGGTAGCTTCAGAATGGCAAAGATGTATTTATTACAAATTATGTGAGCAGTTCCTATTTAAGTTTGACATGTCATCTGACTTGGGGTTTCACAAGTCATATCCTATGTCACATCATTGTGATCCGAGGTTAAGGAGAGGTGTGGTTTCTGGTTCAGCTGTTTACAATAATTGCATCTGATTCCAGTAAATTGTTGGGAAATTTGGTAAAACCCAATTAAATAATGCCTTTCAAAATTATTTGCATAATTACTAAACATGGTATGACAACTTTCCGCACACACATCCTCCTAGGTACAGATTAGCCATTTATTTTTATTTGAATAACTTCTCAACCTAATCTTTTTACTAGTTTCTTTATAATGTCAAAATTGGTATCTGTGTTATCCACATCAAACTGAAAAGAGCACTATGTCTGTTCTGCATATAACTGAATGGTGGAAAGCAAAGGCAAAGATGGTATCTATCTTTGGAGTATCTGTTATGCCGCGTACACACAACCGATTTTGCCATCTGAATAAACTCCGAAGGTTTCTCCAATGGAACTCAGACGGAATTCCATTCAAGCGGTCTTGCCTACACACGGTCAAACCAAAGTCCGAGCGTCCAGAACGCGGTGACGTACAACACTTACGACGGGACTAAAAAAAGGAAGTTCAATAGCTAGTAGGCAATAGCTTCCGTCTCGTACTTGCTTCAGAGCATGCGTTGTTTTTGGTTCGTCGGAACAGCATACAGATGATCGGTTTTCCCGATAGGAATTGGTTCTGTCGGAAATATTTAGAATATGTTCCATTTCTAGGTCCGTCAGAATTTTCGAAAAAAAAAGTCAGATGAGGCATACACACGATCGGAATAGACGATGAAAAGCTTCCGCCTGACTTTTTTTCGGTCGGACATTCCGCTCGTGTGTACGCGGCATACGTTTTAAGTAGGGTGCCTCCTACAACATAGATACAAATGGATATAAATAGATACTGTGGATACTTTCAATTGTGCAATACTATAGAACAACTTTAGGCTCCTTTCACACTTGTAAGACTTAGGACCGACATGTGGGACCCAAAGTCGCAGAACATTGACACTACTGAAGTCGCTGTGATTTCAGAAAAGGTGCCTGCACTACTTTGATCCACATTTGCCACGGCTTCAATGCCAGAGAGTGTAAAAGTCTTATCAAAGTCGGACTAAAAATCGTGCAACTTTGGATTTGGCTTGTGTGAAAGGAGTCTTAACCAAACTTCACCTAGATAATAGCTGGCTTGTGGACAGTCACGGATGGCTGCAGCCAATGTCAACCTGTCATTGCATTGTATGGGCTGAATGGCTACAGCTCTGAGCACACACCTGTCATTCCAGCTGCAAAAATCCTCCAATTCTTGGCGTTGGAATTTGCAGGGTGTGCTAATCGCTGTAACCCAGACTGCCTGCAGAGCTGACTAGAATGGAGACACACCAGGAAGGATCTGTTTCAGCCTATAGTAAGTACAGATTGTGTCATGGGGCCTGTCGTGTTAGCGCCATCCCTTCAGCTAGTAACGCCAGAGGACGGGTATCAGTCAAAGGGTATGCTAGTGAGTGTCCTGAACATAAATAGTTTCACCAAGTCTCCTGCCAAAACAAGCAAGGGACTTATTCTTCCCATGCAAGTGCTGTATGGCATAACAGAAAGTCTGTTACCACATTCAACCTGGTGAGGCAGAGTGAGAGTTGTCCTCATCTGTAATAAGTTCCAGTTGCAGTATCCCACTATTCCCTTTTCCCATCCAAGTTCCAACAATAAATACCAAAAAAAACAAACCCCTGAATTGATTATTGGAAACAAACGGTTGAGAGTACGGGTGGTTATGTGAAAACCCTTGGTGACTGACTGCAAGATAAGAAGGGGACAAGCCCAGGGAAGTCTACATACAGCAATCCCTACAGGGGCAGTGCTACACAACATTTTTTGAAAAAAAAAGTCAGACTAGGGGTAGAGAAGTGGGCTGTGGAATGTGAGGGAGAGAGAAAAGTTCCAGAAGTGAGAGTAATTGATAGTGATTTAGAAAACCGAGGTCCACATTCAGTCTGTTATTTCATGTATCAAATACAATCATCATTCATAGTTGAAAGGTTTTCCTTTCCTGAGTATTCTTTAAGTTTCCTTTAACCGCTTCCCGCCCGACCTATAGTAGAATGAGGGCAGAGCAGAAGCGCTCCCATCCTGGGTGGACGTCATATGGCCTCCTCCCAGACTTGCCACACGTGCACGCCCCTGGGGGCATGCAGCACAGCGATCAGGATAAAGAGCCAATGACAGCAGCTCTTTACCACATGATCGCTGTGTCCAATCACAGCTGATCTAAAAAATGTAGACAAAGAGACCGGAACTGTGAGTTACGGATTAAGGCTACTTTCACACTGCTCTGTTGCAAAAACGCTGTAAAACCACATATGCTTTTTTTCTGGAATTTTGCATTTTGCACCTGTGAAAAAAACGAACATGTGACTCCAAAATCCCAGGGGGGGGGTGTATTTTTGATGTCTTTTCAATTCTTTTTAATGAGGAGGTGTGTTTTTGGTGTGTTTTATTTAAAAAAAGCAACAGACCCACAACTAATCAGTGTGAAGATTTCCTTAGGATTTAATGGACATGCATTTATCTTCTGCTTTTTTAATGCACAAACATAAGAGAAACAGATCAATTTGAAAGTAGCCTAACCCATTGCATTACTGTGCACACCACCATATGTGCAATATGCAGGGACCTGCATGGGATAGTACAAAGTGCTGCCTCTGCTATGTTTCCTCCCCACCTTTATATTTTGCAGGTTATCCCCGAAGGCTACTGGTTATCTCCGAAGAAATCACCCCCAGCAACAAGCTGCCTATAGGCAGAGGCGGCTCTATAATTAGGCAAGTTAGGCGGTCGCCTAAGGCCTCACCCTCACAGGGGCCTCGCGGCCGCCTAATTTGCCTATTGTAGTGTTTAACAGTGGTGGTTTCCCAGTCTGTTACGCCGCAAAGTCACCAGCTCTGCGGCGATCTACCCATCAATCACAGGCAGCTGACGGTAGATCGAGTATCGACCGACATGCAGAGTAGTGCGGGAAGCGGCTGTAATAAGTCCTTACTGTCCTCTGTCGTGTCGCACTGCTCCCCGGCGGCCCCTCCCCTCCTCTCGTCCATTCCAGGTGATGTCACAAGCATACGAGGGGAGAGGAGGGGAGGGGCCTGCTGGGGAGCAGCGCGACATGAGAGAGGACAGTAAGGACTTATTATAATACAGCCACTTCCCACGCTACTCTGCATTTAAAGGAAACTGAAAGGAAAGTGTGCCCTGCTGTGCCCAGTACTCTGACGTACACCATACCCTGTGCCCAGTACCCTGATGTGCCGAGTATCTTTATGTGCCCTGTACCCTGCCATTTCCAGTACCCTTATGTGCCCCATACCCTATGCCCAGCAC
The DNA here is from genome assembly GCA_037952925.1 of Lithobates clamitans. NCBI lineage: Eukaryota > Metazoa > Chordata > Amphibia > Anura > Ranidae > Lithobates > Lithobates clamitans. The sequence continues at coordinate 7,711,304 of JBBGZY010000498.1, forward strand.
CCTGATGTGCCCAGTACCCTGATGTGCCCAGTACCCTGTGCACTGCCATGTCCAGTACCCTGATGTGCCCCATACCTACTCTGATGTGCCCAGTACCCTGATGTAGCCTGTGCACTGCCATGTCCAGTACCCTGATGTGCCCCATACCCTGTGCCCAGTACCCTGATGTGCCCAGTACCCTGTGCACTGCCATGTACAGTACCCAGATGCACCCCGTGCCCTGCCATGTCCAGTACCCTTATGTGCCCCATACCCTGTGCCCATTACCCATGCTATGCCCAGTACCCTGATGTGCCCGGTACCCTGATGTGCCCTGTACCCTTTGCCCTGCCATGTCCAGTACCCTGATGTGCCCCATACCCTGTGCCCAGTACCCTGATGTGCCCAGTACCCTGATGTGCCCTGTACCCTGCCATGTCCAGTACCCTGATGTGCCCCATACCCTGTGCCCGTACCCTGATGTGCCCTGCTGTGACCCATACCCTGATGTGACCAATACCCTGCACCCTGCTGTGCCTGTACCCTGTGCCCAAACCCTGATGTGCCCCATTCCCTGATGCGCCCTGCTGTGCCTGTACCCTGATGTGCCTGTACCCTGATGTGCCTTGCTGTGCCCCATTCCCTGTGCCCTGCTGTGCCCAGTAACCTGATGTGCCACGTACTCTGTGCCCTGCTGTGCCCTGTGCCCATGCCCTGCTGTGCCTCATACCGTGTGCCCTGTATCCTGATGTGCCAAGTACCCTGCTGTGCTCTGTACCATACACCCTACTGTGCCCTGTACCATGTACCCTGATGTGCCCTGTACCCTGCTGTGTGCCCCATGCCCTGCTGTGTGCCTTGTGATAAGCCTTGCTGTGTACCCCATGTTATGCTGCTTGCCCCATGGTGTGCCCCATGCCCAGCTGTGAGCCTCTTAAAGTGCCCCATGTTCTGCTGTGAGCCCCATGATGTACCTCGTGTTTTGCTGTGTGCCCTGTGATGTGTCCCATGCCCTGCTGTGTGTCCTATGCCCTGCTGTGAGACCCATGATGTGCCCCATGTTCTGCTGTGTGCCCCATGATGTTCTCAAGGTTTTGCTGTGTGCCCCATGATATGCCCAGCGTTCTGCTGTGTGCCCCATGATGTGCCCAGCGTTCTGCTTTTTTCCCCCATGATGTGCCCCATGATGTACCCAATGTTCTGCTGTGTGCCCCATGTTCTGCTGTGTGCCCCATGTTCTGCTGGGTGCCCCATGATGTGTACAATGTTCTGCTGTGTGCCCCATTATGTGCTCAATGTTCTGCTGTGTGCCCCATGTTCTGCTGTGTGCCCCATAATATGCCCTGCTGCCCCCCCCCCGTATTGTCTCCTGACCTGTGATCTGCCCTGCTGTCCCCTGTACACTGCTTATCTCAAGTTAAACCCAGAACTGAGCATCTGTGGAAAAAAAAGCACAAGTTTCACATAGAATAGGTAAGTTCTAAGATTTGTTTCTATTATTTACAGGGGTTGTAAACCCTCATGTTTTTTCACCTTAATGCATCCTATGCATTGGTGTGAAAAAACTTCTGTCACTCAGCAGCCCCCCAGCCCCCCCATTTTACTCACCTGAGCCCATTCGTCCCCACGCCAGAGATGCACTCTACCCCTCTGGCCAGGGGTTCTCGGCTCTTGACTGGATAGATTGATAGCAGCGCAGCCATTGGCTCCCGCTGCTGTCAATTAAATCCAATGACGGGGCTGAGTCCGGCATTCTGTGTCTATGGACGCGAGCGCCGTTGGGGGACCCCAGAAGAGGATGTTTGGGGACACTCTGTTAAAAACGAACTGCACAGTAGAGGTAAGTACATGTTTGTTAATTTATTTTTTATTTTTAAACAAGGGTTTACAACCCCTTTAATGCAATTTTTTAAAATGTTTTTATATCACAGCTCGCTGATCATGCTAATGTTCTGTGAGCTGTAGATCTGAACACTACAGGTTACAGCACACCTAAATTGTTAGCCCCACTCCTGAACTCCCAATGATTGCCTTACCCATACCCCAGTTCATTTTTAGTATTTTTCCCATTATGGGCGTGAGTGGGGCCTCATGTCTAAGTTTTGCCTAAGGCCTCTCAAAGCCTAGAGCCGCCTCTGCCTATAGGGATATTTAAGCCAGACCCTGCTCTCATGCTACCAGCCACCTAAAGAGGGACCATCAGTGCTCACCCGTGCCGCTCGTCACCTCAACATTGATGCCCTGCTTCGTCAGCTCATTCTCATAGGCAGAAGAAAGAAGGCAGAGAAATGTTCAGGATTGTTTCAGCACTTAGACATTGTTGCTGAGGCATTTGGGCATATTGGTGGTATTTCTTGATTTCATTACAATGAAACATTTTTAGGCTGAAGCTCTCAGCTTACCCTTCCTTGTGCTGGGGAGTGGACGATTGAGATATCTCAATCACAGTTTAATTTGCCTGTTTCTTTAAACAATTCTTTTTGCAAAGGCTTTTGCTTTGATATTAATGAAGGACAATGTAGATTCATGTCTAACTGTAGGTACAAACATGAGTGCTCAAATTTGCAAGTCACACCCTGCTTGCAGATGCTACCGCAAGGCTGCCACAGTGGTAACCCAGTCTCAATCTAAGTGCACTATTCCAAAAGGCACCAACGCCAGTGAAATCGTCAAGCATGTTGTCCTGGCTATAAATCTTTTTTTTTCTTATTTTACTTTTATTAAGGGTGGTAAAGAATACATTATCACTTAACATTCTATCAGTTACAAACATATCCTTTTAACAACATTCAGTTAAATTTCATATTGCACAGTGTATACACATATAAATAAACATTTACCTATTATCTTCTACTTACACCAAGTTCGAGGGACTTGAGGTACTTATCACCAGCACCTCACCTTTCCCTCCTGAATTCTTCACCCCCCCTCAATATTTTTATCTTATACAAAAAGCCCCCTAACCCCCAAAAAAACAAAACAAAAAAAAACAAACAAAAAAACAATACTCCCACTAGCAGCAACAAGGGGATACCACCCAAAATATTCCCCACTGTCACCAAAGATAATACCCAAAATATGAGAGCTGTATGTACCAAACAATCGCAATTCCAAGTGATAAGTGACCAAATCAACAGTGTGGAAAAAAAATAATTATATATATAAATAAAAATGAAAAACTGAAAAAGCTGAAGGTTAAAAAATAAGTACAAAAATATATAGTCCAAAATATAAAGTGTTCATACAAATAAGTGACTCTTGTGCTTCATCAAAATCCAGTGACTTGTGTGCTCCCCCTCAAGGGTCCCCACTCTCCGACTCCTGGTACCCCTATGGGTAATAGGCATGTGTAGTTAAAAGTAGATGGCCTCCTATCTCGGATCAGAACGTCCACACGGATCATCTATTCGGCACAACCCCCAACACCATATCCAGTGAACGGTTCCCAGGCTTCTTTTAGTCAAGTCCTCATTATGTATGGGTTTAAAAACTATGTACTCTTCCCCAACTTCTGAAGCATTGTCATGTCAATCAGGCACCAACAGTGCAGCTTTTGTGGATTTCATGAGAAAAGCTCAGGGAGTCTCCAATCCAATACTGTCTGATATTTGAGCAAGACCAGAATATATGGAGTAGGGTCCCTAACTCCTCCCCACATCGCCAGCAACGATCCGAGGCCCCTGCATGAAATTTACAGAGCTTTGATGGAGTATAATACCATTGCGTCAATAGTTTATAGTTGAATTCTTGGATTCATGTACAGATCGATGAATTTAGCGAAAGGTGGATGATATTCTTACGCTGGGCTGGGGTAAAGATCTTGTCAAGATCCCTTTCCCACTTATTACTGCTTGGCATCACAAAATCTTCTGGAGGAGTATTTAAAAGTGCATACATCCTTGAAATCAACCGGGGGAGAGGTTCTTGTTCTTCACAATATAGTTCAAATGTAGTTGATTGACGTTGGTAATTTGTCGGTGGACCCAAGGATCTTAAGAAATGGCGTAGCTGTATTGCCTGCAAAAGATTTAGTTCAAAGAGCTCCCCCGGTTGTGTCAAGGAAGCAATTGTAGGCCAAGTCTCCAGCTGCAAGAATTGTGATGCCTGAAAGCAGCCCTTCTCTAGAAGTTTATTGAATGCTCCTGCCTCCGTACCTGGCAAGAAACTAGGGTTTCCCAAAATAGGGAACAAAGGCGATTGTCCCGACGAATATTTGGGATCACGACAAATCCTAACACTAATTTGCAATGTGGGGCCTATAGTGGGGTACTTTCTACTAGAGATCGGTAGTGTTTCGTAACACCAAGGTGCTCTACGCAGGGGTATCAAGCTGAACTGTTGTTCTATGTCTACCCATAACCTAAATTCTCCATGTCTACACCAGTCCACCACCCTTCCCAAATGGACTGCTTGATAGTATTTAAATACATCTGGGACAGCTACTCCGCCAAAACACCTGGGTAACATCATCAGACCTCTCCTTATCCTTGGTCGTTTTTTTGCCCATATAAATTTAGTAAAAAGGGAGCAAATTTGGCTCAGAAAGACTGCTGGAATAGTAATCAGTAATGCTTGAAATAGATATAAAAATTTCGGTAGGATACTCATTTTGATGATATTACATCGGCCAAACCATGAATGTAAACTGTGGTGCCATTTATGTAATAAAAGCTGGACTAAGTTGTATAGCGCTGGAAAATTTACCTTGAAAGTATTTCCTACATTTAATGGTATTTGTGTACCCAGGTAGTTTAGCGCCGCAGACACCCATTTAAAGTTAAAATTCGGTTGTATTGTGTTACACAACGAAGGGTGCAGTGCAACTCCCGTTGCTTCTGATTTGGTATAGTTTATTTTCAAATTTGATAGAGTTCCATAGATTTCAAACTCCTTCAAAAGGTTGGGCAATGGGACATGTGGACTAGACATGGAGAACAACAAGTCATCTGCATATGCTGACACTTTATAGTTGCGGTCTCCTAATTGTAGTCCCTGAATATCAGGATTTTTAGAATTTTATTTAGTAAGGGCTCTATCGAAAGGGAGAACAGCAAAGGTGAAAGAGGACATCCCTGACGTGTTCCATTTGAAATTTTAAAGGGTTTTGAGAATATTCCATTCACTCTCACCGCGGCTTGTGGGGTAGTATATACACTAGGATCCACTGGGTCATTTGGTCTCCCAGGCCAACATATCTCAATACCGCAAACAAAAAAAGCTAATTCACTTTATTGAACGTTTCTCTGCGTCGGTACACAAGAAAACGCAGGGGGTATTTGTCTTATTGGCATGGTGGGCCAAATTGAGCACCTTGATGGTATTATCACTCGCTTCCCGCGAGGGAATAAATCCTACTTGATCTAAGTCAACCAACTGATTAAGCAATGGTTGTAAACGGGAGGCCAGTACTTTAGTAAAAAGTTTTGAAATCTATATTCAATAATGAAATCGGCCTATAACTGCCGCACTCCGGATCCTTCCCCTCTGGAATAAACGTTATATGTGCAAAAAGTGTATACGGGGGGAGTGCGGCAGTCTGACCCAATGCAATAAAGACCTTTACCATCTGATTGCTTAACAACGGAAGCAAGTTTTTGTAATATTGTAAGGTGAATCCTTACAATAAACCTGGGCCTTCCCAGGTTTAACCGTTTTTATCACCACATTCAACCCCTCCGCTGAAATAGGAGCCTCCAGTTTACGACGTGCTAGGGATGGTAACCGAGGGAGGCGTGCTGAGGAAAGGTATTCCTCCAGTGCCGACAAGGGTGCAGATGATGGTGCAAGATTATATAAAGAAGAGTAGTATTCTCCAAAAGTCTGGCCTATATCCATTGGTAACAAATATAATTGTCCATCCTTCCCTTTTATTTGAGGTATGTATGCTGTCGTACTTCATTCTTTAAGTTTTAATTTACTACATTTGTCTCCTAGTTCATATATTACCTTCCTGCCCTTTTGTATTGTCCCTTTAGCTTTAAAGTGCAAAATATCTGTAATCTGTCGCCTCAAGTGGGCCAGATCTCTCCCAAGGGAGGGTACCTGTGTCCTCTTATGCTGGAGTTCCAGGGCCTGAATTACCTCTAATAGTTTCATCATCTGTTTTTTTTCTCTCTTTCTTTAGTCTGGATCCATGTTTAATCAGGATCCCCGGATCACTGTCTTATGTGCCTCCCATACTATGCCCGGGTCACTTCCCGGAGTATTGTTTATCTGAAAATATGCAGTAATTTCTTTTGCACATCTTCCCGAATTTCAGGGCTCTGTAGCAGGCTCTCATTTAGATGCCACCTTCTCTCCGGGGAGTAAACCGCACCAGACAGGGAGAGACTCAAGGTGATCGGGGCGTGGTCTGACCACGTTATACTTTCTATGGATACATCTAATACCGAGGTGAGTAGAGTAGTGTGGGACCAAGAACAGGTCTATGCGGGAATACACTTGATGGGGATTAGAAAAAAAAAGTGTATTCTCTCTCTCCTGCATGTAAAATCTGCCAAATATCTACTACCTGTGGTTCGTGTAACTTCCGCAATATACCCCTCCTGGTGCCACCTGGGACAGATGATGTCCCTGAAGAGGTATCTATTTTGGGGTCCAGGGGGATGTTAAAATCTCCCCCAAGAATCAATTTGCCTTCCGCAAATTCTGTTAACTCTGTGAGGGCTTTCCTCATAAAAGAGTCTTGGTGTACATTTGGTGCATATAAAGTGGCCAAAGTCACTTTCACCCCTCCCATGTAGCCCTTAAGAAAAAGAAACCGACCGTTTATATCCAAACGTTTGTCTACCAAAGACCAGGGAACCCGGTTATAAATCAGGATCGATACACCTTTAGATTTTGCTTCTTGATTAGAAGCATGATATACACATGGAAAGAATCTATTCTGGAGGAGGGTAAGTCCGCCCGCCTTAAAGTGTGTCTCCTATATAAATGCCACATCCGTACATAGGCGATTCAGATCGTTAAAAAGCATCCTTTGTTTTTCTGGGACATTAAGTCCTTTGGCATTTAAAGACGTCACCTTTACTTTCTCCATCTCTTCTGAGAAAAAAGAAACGAAACCTAAAAAGAAAAAACAAAAAAACCCAAAAAACCCCAGAAAACTCCAAAAACCGCTTCTAACCCCCCTCCCCCTCCCTATAGAATACCCTCCCTTTTCACTAACCCCTAAGGGATGCGCCCACTTCTGAACCACTAACCAATGGTTTCCGTGGGCGCAGACCTATGTGGGGGGTTGGTCTGAATCGGCCGAGGAGCTCCACTCCTTCCTCCAGCACCCCAGCTACTTTTATAGTTATAGTTTATAGTACATAAAAAAATATAATGCAGTCACCCTAGTGTCAAAGTGAGGGTAAAAGGGGAGGGAAAACCTCCCTCTATATGTAAATACCAATATATACCAGTATCCCCTTCCCTCTGCCTCTAAAAAGTAATCCTAATCTTACCCGGTACCAGGGGCGTTGCTAGGTGGCAAAAAGACCAGGGGCTTCAGCCCGAAGTCCAAGGCCGGCACGGGGGGGGGCCTCTAGTGGCGCTGGGTTTTTTTGGTTGGGCGGAGGGGTTGTGTGGCGGGGGTAGGCTGACTTGCTGGTTGCTGCCTGGCTTACCAGTGCCCATCAATGCTGACCACTAAACTGACCTACCTACCTGACACACACTGACCTACATACACTGACCTACCTGACCCACACTGACCTACCTGACATACACTGACCTATCTGACACACACACCTACCTACCTGACATACACTGACCTGCATACACTGACCTACACTGACCTACATACACTGACCTACCTGACCCCCACACACTGACCTACCTGACCCACACTGACCTACACTGACCTACCTGACCCACACTGACCTACCTGATCCACATTGACCTACATACACTGACCTACCTGACATACACTGACCTACCTGACACACACACTGACCTACCTACCTGACATACACTGACCTACATACACTGACCTACCTGACCCCCACACACTGACCTACCTGACCCACACTGACCTACACTGACATACACTGACCTACCTGACCCACACTGACCTACCTGATCCACATTGACCTACATACACTGACCTACCTGACATACACTGACCTACCTGACACACACACTGACCTACCTACCTGACATACACTGACCTACATACACTGACCTACCTGACATACACTGACCTACATACACTGACCTACCTGACATACACTGACACATACTGACCTACTTGATACACACTGACCTACCTGACATACACTGACCTACATACACTGACCTACCTGACCCACACTGACCTACATACACTGACCTACCTGACCCACACTGACCTACCTGACCCACACTGACCTACCTGACATACACTGACCTACATACACTGACCTACCTGACCCCCACACACTGACCTACCTGACCCACACTGACCTACACTGACCTACCTGACCCACACTGACCTACCTGATCCACATTGACCTACATACACTGACCTACCTGACATACACTGACCTACCTGACACACACACTGACCTACCTACCTGACATACACTGACCTACATACACTGACCTACCTGACCCCCACACACTGACCTACCTGACCCACACTGACCTACACTGACATACACTGACCTACCTGACCCACACTGACCTACCTGATCCACATTGACCTACATACACTGACCTACCTGACATACACTGACCTACCTGACACACACACTGACCTACCTACCTGACATACACTGACCTACATACACTGACCTACCTGACCCCCACACACTGACCTACCTGACCCACACTGACCTACACTGACATACACTGACCTACCTGACCCACACTGACCTACCTGATCCACATTGACCTACATACACTGACCTACCTGACATACACTGACCTACCTGACACACACACTGACCTACCTACCTGACATACACTGACCTACATACACTGACCTACCTGACATACACTGACCTACATACACTGACCTACCTGACATACACTGACACATACTGACCTACTTGATACACACTGACCTACCTGACATACACTGACCTACATACACTGACCTACCTGACCCACACTGACCTACATACACTGACCTACCTGACCCACACTGACCTACCTGACCCACACTGACCTACCTGACATACACTGACCCCCACACACTGACCTACCTGACCCCCACACACTGACCTACCTGACCCACACTGACCTACACTGACCTACCTGACCCACACTGACCTACCTGATCCACATTGACCTACATACACTGACCTACCTGACATACACTGACCTACCTGACACACACACTGACCTACCTACCTGACATACACTGACCTACATACACTGACCTACCTGACCCCCACACACTGACCTACCTGACCCACACTGACCTACACTGACATACACTGACCTACCTGACCCACACTGACCTACCTGATCCACATTGACCTACATACACTGACCTACCTGACATACACTGACCTACCTGACACACACACTGACCTACCTACCTGACATACACTGACCTACATACACTGACCTACCTGACATACACTGACCTACATACACTGACCTACCTGACATACACTGACACATACTGACCTACTTGATACACACTGACCTACCTGACATACACTGACCTACATACACTGACCTACCTGACCCACACTGACCTACATACACTGACCTACCTGACCCACACTGACCTACCTGACCCACACTGACCTACCTGACATACACTGACCTACATACACTGACCTACCTGACCCACACTGACCTACATACACTGACCTACCTGACCCACACACACTGACCTACCTGACCCACACACACTGAAATACCTGACGTACACTGACCTACATACACTGACCTACCTGACCCACACTGACCTACATACACTGACCCACACTGACCTACATACACTGACCTACCTGACCCACACACACTGACCTACCTGACCCACACACACTGAAATACCTGACGTACACTGACCTACATACACTGACCTATCTGACCCACACTGACCTACATACACTGACCCACACTGACCTACCTGACCAACACTGACCTACATACACTGACCCACACTGACCTACCTGACCCACACTGACCTACATACACTGACCTACCTGACCCACACTGACCTACCTGACCTACCCACACTGACCTATCTGACATACACTAACCTACCTGACCCACCTGACCTACACTGACCCACACACACTGACCCACATACACTGACCCACCCACACTGACCTACCTGACCTACACTGACATACACTGACCTACCTGACCCACACGGACCTACACTGACCTACATACACTGACCCACACACACTGACCTACCTGACCCACACACACTGACCTACCTGACCCACACATACTGACCTGGTACCTGCCATACACACACTGACTGACCTGCCTTTGTCCAGGTAGTGCAGCAGCAGCTCAGCCATGGTGCTGGTGCTTGAGACGGCCAGAGGAGAGGAGGAGAGCCGCCCGCCCGAGCGCCAATCGATGTCGCACGGCGGACAAATTGTAATTGCCGCCTTCTTCCTCTTCCTGTCACAGCGCGCTGGGATAGGACTGGGCCGCTCCAGTCCAGAAATGACATGAGCACTAGCGCGGAGGAGGAGGAAGTGCAATCCTCCTCCGCTTTGAATGCCGGGCAGTGTGGGCACAGTGGGCAGTGACATCACTGGTTGCTAGCTGCTAGGCAGCTAAAGCAACCAGTGACCAAGAGTAGAGTGGGGGGGGGCGGAGCTGGAGCCAGAGCCAGCGCTACCACGGCTCAGTCCGCCCCTGTCCCCTGTATTCTAGGATTGGGACAAGAGACTCGGGGCTATTAGCCCCAGGCTCGGGGCTGTAGCCCCAATAGCCACCCCCTGGTGACGCCTCTGCTGGTTTGTATTTACATTAGTGTTCTCTGTTGACCTTCTTTAGAGAATTTTTTCTCTTTGTTTTTCCCTATATGTAACTAAGGGCAACTTGAACTGCATCCAGGCTTATGTCTGCATGATTGATTTATACTCACCCGCTAAAGTGGCCATTTACTGATTAAATTAATTGGTTGATCCAGGCAAAACTTCTGCTTTTTTTGTATGTAAACAAAAAGTGTCAGAAAGGGCTTTGTCTTCAAGTGGTTAGAAGAGTGGGTGGTGTGTGACATAAGCTTCTAAATGTTGTGCATAAAATGCCAGGACAGTTTAAACCCCCCCCCCAAATGACCCCATTTTGGAAAGTAGACACCCCAAGCTATTTTCTGAGAGGCATGTCGAGTCCATGGAATATTTTATATTTTGACACAAGTTGCGGAAAAAAGACAATTTTTTTTTTTGTTGCACAAAGTTGTCACTAAATGATATATTGCTCAAACATGCCATGGGCATATATGAAATTACACCCCAAAATACATTCTGCTGCTTCTCCTGAGTATGGGGATACCACATGTGTGAGACTTTTTCCAAGCCTAGCCGCGTACGGGACCCCGAAAACCAATCACCGCCTTCAGGCTTTCTTAAGGGTGTAAATTTTTGATTTCACTCCTCACTGCCTATCACAGTTTCGGAGGCCATGGAATGCCCAAATGGCACAACCCCCCCCCCCCCCCAAATGACCCCATTTTGGAAAGTAGACACCCCAAGCTATTTGCTGAGAGGTATGGTGAGTATTTTGCAGATTTCGCTTTTTGTCACAAAGTTTTGAAATTTGAAAAAAGAAAAAAAAATACATTTTTCTTTTCTTTCTTCATTTTCAAAAACAAATGAGAGCTGCAAAATACTCCCCATGCCTCTCAGCAAATAGCTTGGGGTGTCTACTTTCCAAAATGGGGTCATTTGGGGGGGGGGGGGGGTTTGTGCCATCTTGGCATTTTATGGCCTTCAAAACTGTGATAGGTAGTGAGGAGTGAAAGCAAAAATTTATGCCCTTAGAAATCCTGAAGGCGGTGCTTGGTTTTTGGGGCCCCGTACGCGGCTAGGCTCCCAAAAAATTCCACACATGTGGTATCCCTGTACTCAGGAGAAGCAGCAGAATTTATTTTGGGGTGTAATTACACATATGCCTATGGCATGGGTGAGCAATATATCATTTAGTGACAACTTTGTGCAAAACAAAAAAAGTTTGTAATTTTCCCGCAACTTGTGGCAAAATATAAAATAGTCCATGGACTTAACATGCCTCTCAGCAAATAGATTGGGGTGTCTACTTTCCAAAATGGGGTCATTTGGGGGGGGGGGGTTGTGCCATCTTGGCATTTCATGGCCTTCAAAACTGTGATAGGTAGTGAGCAGTGAAATAAAAAATCTACGCCCTTAGAAATCCTGAAGGCGGTGATTGGTTTTCGGAGACCCGTATGCGGCTAGGCTCCCAAAAAGTCCAACACATGTGGTATCCCTGTACTCAAGAGAAGCAGCAAAATGTATTTTGGGGTGCAATTCCACATATAACCATGGCATGTGTGAGCAATATATGATTTAGTGACAACTTTTTGTAAACATTTTTTTTTTTTTTTGTCATTATTCAATCACTTGGGACAAAAAAAAAATATTCAATGGGCTCAACATGCCTCTTAGCAATTTCCTTAGGGTGTCTACTTTCCAAAATGGGGTCATTTGGGGGGGTTTTGTAATGCCCTGCCATTTTAGCACCTCAAAAAATGAGATTCATAAACTAAAATCTGCGTAAATTCCAGAAAATGTACCCTAGTTTGTAGATGCTATAACTTTTGCGCAAACCAATAAATATACGCTTATTGACATTGACATTTTTTTTTTTTCCAAAGACATGTGGCTGAATACATTTTGGCCTAAATGTATGACTAAAATTGAGCTTATTGGATTTTTCTTATAACAAAAAGTAGAAAATATGATTTTGTTTTCAAAATTTTCGGTCTTTTTCCATTTATATTGCAAAAAATAAAAATCGCAGAGGCAATCAAATACCATTAAAAGAAAGCTGTATTTGTGGGAAGAAAAGGACGCAAATTTCATTTGGGTACAATATTGCATGACCGCGCAATTACCAGTTAAAGCAGCGCAGTGCCAAATTGTAAAAAGTCCTCTGGTCTTTGGCCAGCCAAATGGTCCGGGGCTGAAGTGGTTAAGAAGCACCACCTCTAAGGCATCAGTAAATGACTCTTTCCACATCCCCAGGAAGGTCTACATTTGACGCTAGTCCTTTACAATATAATATATATATATATATATATATATATACTGCATCTCCAGGAATGCGAGAGTTAAATGCTAGTCTTGATTATGAGGAAGGGAACAAGCAGAAATACTTACCTTACTCTTTGCTCTCACAGGCTTTCTAACCCCCCCTATTTCCAAAAGCAGCCTAATTGAGGGATGGGAAACCGCAAACAAACACCAACAGGCCCACCTAACAAGACGTATCAAGAAGGGCTTGACAGACTCAAAGAGCAACTGGTAGCACCTTATGCCCAAAACTGGCATCAGAGAAGGCCTAAACATCCAACTTGTAAAACTTGACAAACGTGTGAACCAAATTCTTGGTGGCAGGCTTGAAAATCTAAGAAAATGATGCCTGATGCTGAAAAGTCCACAAAGTACTAATGAATCTGTTAGTGTACCTTAATAGCGAAGGAAAGAACCCTATTGTTTAGACCAGGGATCTCCAAACTACGGCCCTCAATCTGTTGCTGAACTACACGTCCCATGAGGCATTGTAAAACTCTGATATTCAATGACATGATAGGAATTGTAGTTCCTGAACAACTGGAGGGCCATAGTTTGGAGACCCCTGGTTTAGACCATAGGCTCCAATGATGATTTGTTTATCCACTTAGCAATGGTGGAGCGAGAAGCAGGGAGCCCCCTGCAGGTAAGTACTTCCCTCGGGAAGTACAAAGATGGAATTTGATTGCCTAAAAGAGGCTGTAGCTGAGAGGTAGACTCTCGCAGCGCATGCAACATCCAGATAGTGGAACAAAATTTCCTTAGGATGTTACAGAGCAGGACAAGGAGGGAAGGATGGTGTCCTGGTTGAAGTGGAAGGAGGAAGCCACCATAGGGAGAAAAAAGGCTTTTAGTTCTAGAACAACCTTAAAGTGGAACTCCAGTCATTTTTGTGTTAATAAACACACTCACCTGTCCCACGATTCAATGATGTGCTCACATCTCTTTTCTCCCTGGTGCCAGCATCTCAACTGTGGGCACCTGTCTGCGACAGCTTGCAGCTTCACAGTCAGGAGCCCACTGCACCTCCTGAATGGTCCGACAGTCTCCCTGGACCCAGGAGACTGGAGGGAGGGGGAGAGGAGAATTTCCACTTGGATCCCCTAGGCAATCAGAGCGGACGTGGGAGTGGGTACATGTCAAAACTAGGTACCCCCCCCCAAAAAAAATGACATGCCAGGGGAGGGGAGGAGTACTTAAAGCGGAACTTCCCCTTTTGGGTTAAGCTCTGCTTTAACCTTGTGTAATACTTGGAAAGACATTTTACAGGATTAGATGGCTAACAGAGACCCTATGTGTGAGGTCAGTGTAGCTAAGCAGACTACCTTGTGAGGGAGGTCGGATAAGTGAATATCCCTTGTATGTTTGAAGGGCAGAAAGAGCCAGGTTAAGGTCTCATGGAGTACCAGGAGAACATACAGTGGGAGAAATGTGTTCAACGCTCTGCACAAAGGCCTCAACAAATGAGAGGCCAATGGACTCTGAAAGAGAACAGTCAAGACAGATTTTCCCCTTGATTGCCCTTAGAGCCAAATGACCAGGGTGGAGTTCGGACACGATCTGTCCCACTAAAATTTCCTGGTCTCGCCTTATGCAAAATGGGACTTCTAGCAACAATGATAGATTTTGCAAGAACTTGATTTCCTAGCCTTCAAGAGAGTAGGGATGACCAAATCCAATCAGTCCCTGGCTTTCAGCAGAAGATCGACATCTGGTGTCCACCTGCAGTGTAGGGCTTGGAATTCCTCTGGCTCCTCTGGGTGGAAAGCCCATTCCCATGTATTCAGCCACTGACTGCTAAGGATGTCCGCCTGCCTATTTTCCACACCTGGATGTGGACGGTGGACATGGCCAGAATGTTTTGTTCTTCCCAAAAGATCATCAAGTATGCTTTCTTTTCAGAGGTCTGACTTCTGGAGCCTTCTTGATGGCTGATGGAGGCTATGGCCGTGGCATTGTCCAACTGAATTCTCATCAGCTAACCTCACAACTGAGGGGTCTAGCTTTCAAGAAACAACCAAATCGCACAGAGTTTCAGGATGTTGATGGGAAGATAGCTTGCTTCATGACCAATCCCCTCACTGTGAGGGCATCCAGGACTCCTGCCCAGCCTGATAAGCTGGCATCTGTCGATGTGAGAATTTTCCATGTTTTTCGGATAATGAGCATCCCTGACTCCACCTCCAGGTTGGAAATCCAACACTCCAGAGAGTCTGGCCTTGCAGGTACAGCACATAAGGTGGTCCATAGACAGTCTGTCTGCCCCATACTGTCAGAATGGTGAGTTGCAATCGTTTGGCATGAAACTGGGCATATGGTGCTGACTCAAGTTAGGCTACCATCAGGTCCACGACCCTGAGCCAGAAGGGCCTGGGCACAAAAGCACATTGACGGAAGTTTTTCTTAGGGCAGAAAGATATTGATCTTGGTTAGCACTTCTGAGTACCTGGATAACCAGAACCACTCCAGCAGTGGTTAGCACTTCTGCCTTGCATCACTAAGGTCATAATTTTGAATACCAACCATTGCACTACCTGCCTGGAGTTTGCATGTTCTCCTTGTGATTTTCCACCAGACACTTCGGTTTCCTTGCACACTCTAAAGACATGCTAATAGGTTAATTGGCTACTGCCTACATTTGCCCTATGATGTGTATGTATGAATGTTAGTTAGGGACCTTAGATTGTAAGCTCTTAAGGGCAGGGATGGATGTGAATATACAATATAGATGTAAAGCTCTGCGTAAATTGTAGGTGCTATATCTAGTAAATACCTGTCATAAAATATTCCCAATGAGTGTGTTGATTCTAGCAACGACTTCTGGGGATTGCAGGGTCTGCACTGTCCACTGGATATTGGCTGACGAGTATAGGGAGAATTGATAATTTAGCAGGAGATCATCCAAGTAATCTGAAATGTGTATCCCCTGAGCACACAACAGAGCTAAGACTGGGGCAAGCACCTTGATAAAACCTGGGGCCAGGCCATGGGATGTGCAACAAACTGGTAATGTACCCACCGCCAATCCCAGATGGCATTGGTGAGTAGGAAAAATGGGGATGTACAAGTGTACATCCCTGATATCCACTGATCCCTGAAAATCCCCCCTCCCACAAAGGAGGGAAAGAACGACTGACATGGCTGATTCCATGTGGAGCTTTTGAACTCTCAGGAACAGGTTGAGTCTTCAGATCCAAAACCGGCCAAATGCCTCAATTTGGCTTGGAAACTGTTAACAGGTTTGAGTAGAAACCCAGAAAACATGCCGTGTTCAGGACTGGGGCACCCCCTGCAAGAGGAGTTGCTTAACAGCAGCACAAAGATCTGTCCGTTTTTGCAGGGAAGATGGCAAATTTAAGACCAGTAAGATAAATTTGACAAAATGCCAGTTTCTATCCCCTGCAAATGACACTCTGGACCGAAACACCTCAGATAATTTTGGACCAGAAAACCGGAAAGGGTCCCATCCCTGGGGAGAGGACTCAGAGCCAGATGTGACTGGCTTGGAGATCCACGTCTTCCAGTGAAAGTGTGTTTAAGACTTTGACTTAGAGCTGAAAGCCTAAGAGGGACAAAAAGAAGAGTAGAAAGTCTACCTGCAGAAACATCAGCCACCTTTTACTGGGGGAAGGTGAGTATGCCTATATGTCCAAAGAGAGACCAGGTATATTCCCCTCAGGCAGCTCAGTGGCAAACTAGCAACAAAAAAAACAAACTGAGGCTAGTTGGAGTGGGAGGGATTATATAGTGGATGTATCTTTTTAGCCAATCAACTAAAAATAATGTGCTCTCACAGATATATTAGAGTGCCCCTCAACAAGTAAGGGTAGAACCTGATCCTTAAGACTATACGCGTGGATGATGGCCTGCCTGAAAAAAAAAAAAAACCCTAGGGAGAGGCAATGGTGACATTGCAGAGCTCTTATAATACCATACTTGTACAATGTCAAAGCTGTTTAAGCATCATTTTTGCCGGTGGCCTTGGCACAAAAAGGCACCCAGTTCTTAGAAGGATTTACCTCCAGCATTTAGGGTCTTCCAACTCCATGAGAGGCTGAATATGGAGGGGTAGGTTCGGCGGGGGGATCCAGCAAAACAAATGACCTACCAACTGCAATCAACATGTGGCCTGGAGCTGACCAAAAAAAGAACATCTTAGTTGGTGGAGGGGCTGTCTTTTATTCAGCTTGGAGCATGTGGACATGTGGGAGCTCCAAAGGAGGTGTTAACCCATTATGTGCGGACATGAGGTGGGCCAGGAAAAGGGATATACACGTAGCAGGAGGGGGAAAGAGGAAGGAGGAAAGAAAGGAAGGATAAAATGAAGGATAAAGGTGTCCTGGATATACACGGCTGAGATCTCTCAAACAAATAAACTTATATTGCTGGTAAAGTATCATTTTTTTCTGCTTTTTGATAATTGAATCATTTTAACACCTGAATAGCAGGAACCATTTATTCTTTTTCGGCATAGCATTGGAATTTGTTTTATTTCTACCTGAAGCATGACATAATGATATTCCAATTATAGGAGAAATGCACATCTTTGTATCTCTCTAAAAAAAACTAATTCCAAAGTCTATACAATGGTTTTGTTATGTGTTTAAACATAAATTCATTCTAAATGTATTTTTTTACCTTGAATATGGTCTTGGTTAAATTACCAAGTTGATACACGGTATAACATTCTGTCCGTGTGTTTTTAAAGTTAGAGCTTGCGAGACCTGTTTGTTTGAGAGAAATCACGTGTCGATTTCAACACTTGTTTTTTATTTTAAGCTGTGGTGTCATTGAGAAAAAAGTTAACCATTTACAAAGCAGTTACTAAGTTTTAAGACATTGGCATTTTAAAACTAGAGCTTGTGGTTGTGTCTCAGCATATGTATTACCCATATTGTTGATATTTGAAATTATATTCTTTGTTTATCACCAGTTATATTTTGATTTTATTTTGCACTGATTTTAGTAAATAAATATATATTTTTGCACAATATTGTATTCCTTCGTCTTCAGCTTAGCGCAGATAAACAAATTTGAGTCATTTGGGTGATTTATGAAAATACGGGGAAATCTCCTAAATCATAGTTTTTTGCTTATTTCCATAAACATTAAACTGTTTAATATTTCAGTATAAATACCCTGACAGTGTTCTATCTCCACACAGTATAAAACTGCTTACTGTAATCATATCCTTTCTATGGGTTAAACTACTAGAAACTTTGAATGCAGGATTTTGGAGAAATGTTTATAGATGCAATTAGAAGTGTGTGCAACAGAGTAGATCATAAAAAATGATGAATGGTGATATCTTAAACTATATTGTATGACTACTAGAAATGATTGGTCGTATGTATACACAGACGCTATTATGATGCTGCACTGCATCTTCACTACTTGTGATGTCATACCTCTGAATCCTCATTACCTTTACATTCAGAATGATTTGCTGCCGCCCCCCCAATCGGTACAGAACAACCTTTACATATTGTACACTATGCAACTTGTACAAATACCCAAAACTCCAGGCAGATAGTCGCTTCTAATATTTTTCTGCATAACAGGACTCTACAAGGGAGAGGGAGTAGTGTGGGACAATCAAGGGTCTTTTCCATTGTCACTCTAGCACTAGGAGGTGGCTTACAAGATGGAAGAGCACATTCTGTAACAGTATTCCTGCCCCTTTTATTTTTAATACTGAGAAAGAGGTTACTGAGGGTGCAGAAATGTGGTAATCATTCCTAGAATTCCTACAGGCACTTGCTAAGGTTGGGTCCACACTAGCTGCGGCCACAGCTCACAGCAGGGGGTCCATTGCGTCCATCTCCTTTTTTTGGCTGGATTCGCACCTGAAAAGGGACCAGAAGACGCACAGGACCCTTTTTCACTGCTGACCGCGGCCTCCCCGGAGCTGTGTGAACTGGCTCCATTGAGAGCCAGTCAGTCAATGAAGCCCACATCCAATTCGCATAAGTGTGCACCCAGCCTAAAAGAAACCTGCATTATAAATAGGTAGCATGCCACTGCTGATCCTGTCTATATGAAAATGCACGTTGCATGCTTGTGTGCCTATCCAATTACTTTTTTTTTTTAAAACTAGTTATACATACACACATTATAAATACTTTTTTTTTTTAAGTGATCACATGGCCTCTGTTCTCAGCTACATAAGGGGCTTAGAGAAGTAAGGGTGAAGACTGCAGGGCAGCATTTCAGCAGGAGGCAAAGAAACTGACGTACAGTGATCTTCCCAGTTCTTACTTGTGCAGGGGGGGCGTGTCAGCATAAGTCTGACCATTGGAGTACAGGAAGGCTGTGCGCAGGTAGAATGCAAAGAAGAAAAATGACCATTCTGGGATAGATGTACTTCCATGCATGGCATGGGCACATTGAAATAGGAAAGCAGGGGACTGGCAGGATCACCAGGTATTTTATACAAAAGGAACAAAAGCAAGAACAGAATACTTTTTCATACAAGTACACGATAACACAGACGCACTTTAAATGTCGGATACCATTAACATGATGATTATGAAGGAAAGGATAGCATTAACTTTTTCATGGAAAGAAGGAGAAGCATAATCAAATCCTAAAGTGATGTTTTGCTTTTGTTTTTTTTATTGGAGTTTAGATTTGTCAGTGACTGTTTCTTTTTTTTAATCTTTCAGTTGCATGATCAGAAATTGTATGTTGAGATTAGCCTGAAGACTGCTGCTAGTAGATGGTGTTCATAAGTGTTCAGCATGTAGCTGGGAAGCTTGCCATCTGCTCACTGCACAGGTTTGAATGATGATGATCCCGGTATGTGTCTCACAGCCTGCCATTGCCATCAGCTCCCATATATCACAGTGTGAGGGGTTAAGCAGTTTTCAAACATTTTAGAATTATTATTCTATTGCTTCTTGAGTGTGTGCTATTTTTTCATTATGTAGTACTAATTTGAGATGCTTTTAGACTACTTTCTAAATGCTTACTAGCTGTCTAAGACTACTTTCACACTGAGGCAGTGGGGGCATTGGCGGTAAACTGTCATTTTACCAGCGCTTTTCGGCCGCTAGCAGGGAGCTTTTAACCCCCGCTAGTGGCTGATGAAGGGGTTAATAGCACCCATGTAGCGCCACTAACGATTCGCCTCAGTGTGAGAGTAGCCCAAAAAGTGACAAAAATACACTGTAGGCATTCTGTGAAATGCGTGGTAGAACAAAGAGTCATTGAGTATCCAATCTTATGCTGCCCATACACACAGCTATATGTAGCCACCAGCAGTTGATGGCATAGATCAAGGTGACCTGCCACCCATAGCTTTGATTGTTTTAGGACTTTGAAAGAAACTGTTGGTAGTTTGTTGCCTTGACCTGTTCACTTATTTCTGTGATTGACAGCTGGTTACATTTATCTGAAAACGGGCCTGTGTATGATTAGCATTTCTATTGTATTTTGTAACTTTGGAACACAGAATACTACATCCTACAAC
Organism: Lithobates clamitans; assembly: GCA_037952925.1. NCBI lineage: Eukaryota > Metazoa > Chordata > Amphibia > Anura > Ranidae > Lithobates > Lithobates clamitans. The sequence goes on from JBBGZY010000498.1 coordinate 7,731,953, forward strand.
TATGTCACTCACATTTTTAATAAAGAAAAGTACACAAAACACACAAATGTATTTTAGCTAATTTATTTCATAAGTTGTTTATGTATTGTGCAGTATTAATGTTAGATGCCAACAGTATGGTCTTTATATTCCATTTCTTTTGAAAAACTTTGCCCGCGCAATACAATCATTCGAGTAGTCCTTCCCAGTTGTATTACTGTCAACTGCATTAAAACTTTGGACGTTGTCTGGACCCATGTTGTATGCTGCTAAAGCACCTGTGACAAAAAAGGTTATATTTGTATAAAAATTGGCCAATACAGTTTAAAAAGGACAATATCATGTGCCTAGAAAATGCAAATAGACTGTTCACTTTGCAAGGGCAATTGCACTTTACAAGAGCATGTCCCCCAGACCTTAGTGAATGTGGTAAAAATTCACTTTGTAAAGAATACCCAATCATGCACAAGGAAAATAAAAAAACAAAAAACGCTTTTTTGCTTGCATACCATTCCTTTACGCAGTGAAGTCTATTTGCCTTCAGTAATTCAACCCTATAATCTTGTCTTTTCTTCTGCGGATAGAAAGGAACCTCTGTATAAGCCCTGAGTTGCTTTGAGCTCTCACAGGACTGAGCGCTGGAAGGTTTCTTTTTTTGTTTTTAAAATTTTGATGGCTTAATAGTGAGGCAAAGGAGGGGGGCATAAAAATTAACCCGTTGCTAACAGGTTCACTTTAAAGCATACTTTTACCATTTTACAAAACATCAAGATATTCCTCTGTTCGAGATTAGTGACTTGACAATTAGGAAAGATGAAGGAGGGAATGTGCTTTCATAAAGCACTGACAGCTCCCATATTTAACATGACATGTTCATTTTAAGATATCCAATCATTTTATATATACGGTATGCTGGATATTTGAGCATTTCAATCTCCACGGATTACACATTTGATCATGTGGATGATTACCTTTCATAACCTGGCTTCTTGACCAGCTTGGAAATTTTTGCTTGATTGCTTCAAACATGGAAATCAGTATTTCTATGGCTTGTAAAATATGCTCTATACTGTTCCATTCTCCTCGTGGAGTATGCCATCTATAGTCGATCTGGTGTTAAGAAAATCATATGATTTGTTTGTTTAGTTTTAAAAAGTACATACAATTAATATTACCACATTTAGTTGCAGCAGATTGGGGAAGAAATACTGTATGCTGTATTGTTCCATTAAAGTCTACATAAAGTGGTATTAAACCCAAAAACCATTAGATGCGGTAGTTTTCTTCTTTTAGGTTTTTTACTCTTTGTTTTCACCTGGTGATCTGGCCAGTAACGTACCACCTGAATTAGAGTGCACCCATTCTGATGAATGGGCACAGCAGACAGCAGCATTGTCATTTTGGGGGGAGGGGAGTGTTAGATGTACTAACAGATATAAATACACTAACAAATTGAAGCTGAACTCCAGCTAACACTTAAATCGGTGTACCGCCTGGGGGGAAAAAAATTGAAAGGCAGCAGCTACAAAATACTGACACTTACCTGTCCAAGGAGCCCGTGATGTCTGCACCCTGGCCAATTTTCAGATTGGCTGTCAGGTGCTGCTGCTGCCATTCATCATAAAGGAAGCCAGCAGTGAAGCCCTACTGCACATGCGTTGCGATTTCTAACTGGCCCGGTGCCGGAGTTATGAGGAGGGGCTAAACTTCTGAGGGGCGGCGCTGTCTCCCAGAAGTGGGAAGAGTGCATGTCATAAACAGGTACCTGTTCCAAGAACACCCCTCCCCCCCCCTTTCCGGAAAGGTGCCATATATGCATGGCACCAGAAGGGAGGAGGAAGTAGATAAGCGGAGGTTTCACTTTTGGGTGGAACTCTGCTTTAGGCGGTTACAGCAAACCAGTTTTTTTTTTCCCCATTTGGGATAAAATTTGTAACTGTAAGCACTCCTGCCAGCATTGAATTGTTTGTCTCATCCCTGTAACTGATACTTCTGCAAGAGCTTGTTTTTTGATCAGCAGGTGAAAATAGAAGAAAGAGCCTAAAAAAAAACATACAAAAAACAAATGCAGCCATCACATCTAAGAATTGGTAATCTGCAATATAAGTGTAAGGCCAGTTTCACACTGGGGCGGTGGGTGCGTCGGCGGTAAAACGCCGCTATTTTTAGTTTTTAAAAAAAATTTTTTACTTTCACATTGGAGACACAGCAGCGGCTGTTTCAGGTCGGTTTGCAGGCGCTATTTTTAGCGCAATAGCGACTGCAAAACGACCCAGTGTGAAAGGGGTCTAAGTAGTAGAGGAAAGCGCTTGCCAGTTAAATTAGCAATAGTCTGCTGCACCTGGGATTCCCTGAACACCAGGACTATGTAATGATTAAGCCCAGGTTCACACTGACAGCGGGTTTGAAATGAAATTCATCTGAATTTGCACAATTTTATTCCCGCATGTCAGTCCGACTGTGGGTTCCTGCACAGATGTCTATACAAAATCACACCCCAAAGTCACCAAAAGTAGTACAGAAGTTACTTTATGGAATCGGTGCATCGCTGCAAATGCGGTGTTGCACCGATTCAAACTGTGCCATTGCCAGCAATAGCCGCCGATTCACCAATGCGATTTGACATGACATTAAAAAAATTAACCCACTATAAGGCCCTTTTCACACTGAGGCACTTGTAAACTGCCAGTAAAACACTGAGCACTTTTGAAGAGCTTTTCAGGCGCTTTTTGTTGTGGAAAATTTTATATTAATGTGTTGTCATAAATCTCCCAGTGTGTGTTCAGCCACAGCCCGTTCTAACGAACTGACTGGGGCAGATCGACACTGGCTGAGACCTGTTAGGTAGTGGAAAACTTCCTGGTGTTTGGAGAGAGGTGTTTGCGGAGAGAGGACATGTCTGCCAGCAAAAGGGCCCCTGTGCAATGCACAGAACGATCGTCTGGTGGGGATGCGTTCGCTCTGCAAAGACATTATCGGTTTAGAGGTGTTTTGCTCTTGTCGCCCCTGGTATGCCTGATCAACATGTTTGGGGCGCCATGATCTACATCTGCAGATAATCTCCCATGCACAAGGAACTTTAGTCATCGTCATTTTAGTATATTGTATCATGTCCTGTAGTCATTGTTCATTGGTTGTTTTGTATTCTGTTGTTAAATCCTTATATGGTCACTTACATCCTGTGAGGTCATATCCTGTGAAGGAAACGATTGGCTGTTGGGGCCAGGGCTTCCTGTTTGTGATTGCTTTTGTGGTCTTTTGAATAAAGGAGGCAGACAGAGCTGTAAAGGGCAGTCTTGCTGAGATGAGAATGTAAGAACCAGGTGTTTTGTCTTGTTGGATGGATGGGGCACACACCAGAGGATGGATACGATCAAAAGGTGAGATGCACTGGTATTATATCATTAGACGAAATTGCTATTATGATTAGAAACAGGAGATTTGGCTGTGTGCTTTGCGTACAACCAAATTTCCATAACATTTTGAAGCGCTTTCCATTCATTTCAATGGGGAGTGGCGTTTTTTCACCACCCTGCCAGCGCACTTCCCCAGTGTGAAAGCATTCATTGATTTTAATGAAAATAGGTTTTCATGAGCTTTTCAGACGCTTTTTTTTTAACGTGAAAGGGGTCGTAGGGAATGAACGTGTGTTAATTGGAATTGTGTGTATAACCTGGACTGTCTGATGAGTATCATTGCCAGATATACATGTAGATAAACACAAATAATAAACCTGTGTGAATGACAACAAAGTGTGTGTGAGCTTATCTAACCACTCATCAGGCAGTCCAGGTTGTACACACAATTCCTTGCATTAACACAGGTTCATACCCTTTAAAGTGGGTTAATTTTTTAATCCCATCACACAGTCAGTGCATATCGCACATTTAAGCTGCTATAATAAAGGTTTGCTTTTGGGTTTATTACCGCTTTAATGAGGTTTCTCAAACACAGTGTAATGCATGCTGTTATGTGTTAGGCATTTGTGCCAAAAATAGTTTTCTGGTGCATCTTCATGGCAGCACACATATGGGTTGTGACTCCGCCCCCACAACCTGATAGGACTGGTTAACTATAAATCAAAGGCAGACCCGGCTCACAGCATTCTCCTTTTCTTCCTCACCTGATCAGGACTGAAATCGCGAGGTATCCCTTACTGTTTTTTGCCCCAGTCAGGTTCAGCCTCTCCTGGGTGGAAGTCCTTCCTGTACAGTCTCTAAATGAACCTATATGGTTGGAGCCCCTTTCTGGTGGTCTAGGGGGCATATTTCAGCCTTTCCTTGGTGGAAGTCCTTCCTCTACAGTCTCTAAATGAGCTATATGGTTGAAGCCCCATTCTGGAAGTGCAGGCTTCTCAAAGAAAGCTTTAAACAAGCTTTGATGTAAGTGACAGCGTTTCCTTTTTCTTTCCATATGCTTTCTACTACTTTTCTCTGTGTTATGGGTGTTTGCCATTCCTAAGATGGCTGCAGCAGTGCAAGTACACTCTGAGCATGAGAGGCAGGAAGTGATGCAGCCTCTGTGTTTCCTGGCTAGAGCTTTTCCAGGACGGTGATCTGAACATGCTCAGACACTGATATCATCACTAATGGCAAATGTAAGTTCTAAATGGTTTTATGGCAACAAATGGTGGAGCTCTCTACTCATGCATGCTGGATGCTTATGTGGTCATTGTTTGCAGGTATGTTTTCCTTTTTATGGCATTCATCTGTGTTTTTCCTATCTCCTTCTCAGTGTTGCTCTAGGATCATTGTGCTCTTTATGCCCTTCGCCTGGGCTCTTCCTATCCCCTTTTCAATGCTTGCTCTGGGATGACTGTGTTGAGCTCAGTTTCCACTAGTGCGACTTGTCACTGCAAAATCGCATGACAAGCCATACCCCATGATTTCCAATGAGTACCATTCATATGTGCGTCCATAGACCTCAAGAATGCACAGGCATTGCTTCAAGTCGCATCAAATTTGTTGCAAAATCATGCGACTTTCAGGTCGCAATAGTGTAGACTTAGCATTATGCTGTTTTTTCATTTCAGTCTGCTGCTTTGCTCTGTTTCTATGGGAAACGCTGTCCTGTCAGACCACCCATTGCCTTTAAGGTATAGGGATTAGGTAAGTAGTGAAGATTGAGAAAAAGAGAGCCAATATCTATAGTCCTGTAAGGACTACAAGATGGAGGGAGCCTTCTGACGGTCAAGACAAGTCACCATCTAAGAACAGACATCCAGGTGATGTTGATTAAGATAATTGCTCCCCGTTTACAAACATCACAAGTTACCAGCCATAATAGTCGCTGCATTTGTTGTGGAAGGTCATTGCCTGCCAAGCTAGTATGTCAAATCTGCCTGAAACAAGCACTATACAGCCCTGCAAGGACCTCAAGGTGAAGAGAGCCTGCTAAAAGCCAGAACAGTCACCGTTCAAGCACAGACACATACAGGCAACATTGATCAATGTCATCATCTCGCCTCTCATTTTGTTTGCTCCCCGTTTACAAACACCACAGATTACCAGCACTAATGGTTGCTGCATTAGTGGTGGAAAGTCATTGCTTGACAAGCTACAGTGCATGAATTGCCTAGCACTTCCAACCAGAGCCAGTAGGTGGTGTCCAAATAGAAAAGCTTGCCATGAGAAGAAAGCGTTAAATGGGCCACAAGCTTTGAAAATTGCCCAATAGAGACTTTTTTGCAGGGGCAGCTAAGGACGCAATTGCCTGGGTTGAAATGGAGGAAACTTTCCACAAGGTTAGAAAGTACTAATTTCCTTCACTGAACAACTGGAAGAGTTAATCCAGGAAGAATTGAATAGGTCAGAAAAAAATGCCCTTATAAACAGGCTGTCAAAACTGTATACCCTGAAAAAGCTAAAGGTCAACCTGCTGCAGTCTCCTCCGATGATGGATGCTTCATGAATGTAGCTGGCAAAACATGTCACATTCAAGGGGGCTCTAGTCTGAAAATTAGATCTAGATCCGAAGTGCTTCTACATACTGTAGCATCTGCAGGTGCTGGCACACCAGCAATAACCAGCCCATGTGCTGAGTGAGTCTAATGGGAGTGGATGCAAAATTATCAACCAGCTGCTGCACCTGCAGGACTCTGAGGAAAGTGGCAGGGTCTGCATCCCTTTAGACAAGATACTCCCAATAGGGCAGTGGTTCTCAACCTGGGGGTCAAATGAAGATTTGCCAGGGGTCACCAAATCCTAGGATGTTCTTGAAGCCCACACCGCTCTCCCAGCCTTATCACGGCTGCCCAGCAGGGCTGTCCCTGGAGCCTGTGGCTGCCCAGCTGGGCTGTTTTTGGAGCCCACGGCCTCCCACTCAGCCTCTTCGCAGCCACCCATTCAGTTTACGGCATGGGTGGGGGGCAGAGACTAGAGGTCAGCTGACTGGTGAGGAATTTGAAGTAGGAGAGGCTGGAGGAGACCCTATCACCTGATTTCGGCATAGGTGTCACTGCTGCGAGACCCCACAGAGCTGGAGACACAGTGAAGCCAGAGACACAGTGAGTAACACTACCTGTGATTAGAGTTGCAATTAAAAGTCCCCACTACAGTTCTCAGATCAGTAGATGACCTTGATCAAGTGCACCTAAGTTGGCTGATCAGAACTCCCCCCCCCCCCCCAGCACTGCCACTGATTCCCCCCCCCCGCCAGCTCTGCCACTCATCCCATTCCCCCGACCCCACCAAGGAGTAAGAAGGAGTAAAATAGAGAATACATGGAAGGAAGAGGAAAAGAGGGGGAGGAACAAAAAAAAAGGGAGAGAAATAATAAGAGAAAGAACAAGAAAGACGGCTAGAGAGGGATGGGGGGAAAAAAACAAGAATTTAGGAGAGCGAGATATAAAAGCGAAAGAAAGGAGAACAAAGAGAGTGGTACATCCTAAAATGTACCAGAAGGGGTTGTAATACTGTACAAGTGGAAAGGACTCGGAGCGCTAAATGTCCATGGGTTAGGGGTGTAAATTACTTGTCTTGCCTTGGGTGCTGACAACCCACACTACGAAAATAATTTTACTGCTAGGGGTCCCCACAACTTGGGAAATTTTATCAAGGGGTCGCAGCACTAGAGAGGATGAGAACCACTGCAATAGGGAATCACATGAAAAATGAAATTTTTATTGCAGTGGATGCCAAAAAAAATCTGACTTATCTTGGTGCAGACTTCTGGGAAAATCGGTGAACCAGTCGTGCAAGCAGAATGTCAATTTTGTTTGGGAGCCACGTCGCACAACTGTGCAATTATCAGTTAAAGCGACGCAGTGCCAAATCGCAAAAAAAAGTGCTCTGGTCTTTGGCCAGCCAAATGGTCCGGGCTTAAGTGGTTAAATAACCCTGTCTGGAAGAAGTGAAGAGACAAGTTGGTAACGGCTTTGTAAGAGCTGAAATTCGCGGCATACCCTGTATTGGATGTGTCAGACGTCAATTGATGTTTTTCAAGAACGGTGTTCCCCGCGGTCATGGCAAGGAGTGCATTATGGCTGAAGCCATGGTTAGTCGATCCCATCAAAAAAATAAAAAATAAATATGGTGCAAGACACCAGAACACAGATCCAATCTATTTGGGAGTAAACAGGATATAGCCATCTCAAGGGTGACCATTAGCAGGTCAGGGCGAATATCATCTGACAAAAAAAAATGAAAATTCCAGAAGGTCCAGCATACAGGTGGCGACTCCTAAGTAGATACCAGGAGGCAAAATCCTACGGACCGGGAAAAAGATTAGTAAACTAACTGGAGAAGTACCCAATCTTCATTATTGAAGCCTTAATGATCTAAGGCTCCTGTCTTAGAACAGCGGAAGTCCTTTTTAAGGGTACACTAATCCAGGGGGTGCCTGTGCGAAGCTTTACACACACCTGGATGGAAAACCTTCAGGATCAGTGGGCCATATCGGCTATATTGGCGTGACATTGGTGGAAGTTTAAGGGAGGTCTGTCTTTCTGGTACAATAATTTTTATTGAAAAAGTATAACATGACAAACTCACCCATGCAGGGGCATAATTCAATGAGCATAATGATCATATAACATTGATGGGTGGGAAGTCTACCTTTCAATCTCTTCCAGTCAGCCAGGCTACCAGAGTTGATGGAAAAGTAAAAAATTCTGGTCCAGTTTGTAGCTGGATTAAAAAATAAACAGGTAATCTGTGCCCAGTGCCCCAAGTTTAAAAAAAAAAAAAAGATTTTGACAAGCAGCACAGGAAGTTAGAGTCGTGCAAGATGGAAAACCTCCAATCAATTATAATATTCATAAATCTGGGAGACTGGATTCTCCTGCAGGTTTATCAAACACCTACTTCGCAATTCATCCTCAATTCCTCTACCAGTTTGAGTCCATCCCCCTTCGGTCTGTACATCTCCCCCAGGGCATTCACAAAGGTCTTACTGTCTGCAATAGCGGCAGGAAAAATTCAGTAGAACTTCCACAAGGAATTTCCGTCCTCTGTTAGAGAAAGCCAAAGGTGCTTTGGGAGTGAAGTCTCTTCCAGCAGAACAGTGCCAGAGTATCCTTGGTTCTTC